>JACEII010000212.1:31420-59992 GCA_014332785.1 Antheraea mylitta
ATCACCTATACACACGTGCACGCCTACACGCTTACATGCTGTCTTTCTTTTTCAGAAAAAAAAAAAACACACACACAACAAAGAGTTCTACCCTTATTTTTCCCTATCCTATCCTAATAGTTTGGAGAAATTTTTCCAACACAAAATACATATAGGAGTTGTTGAGGCACGCATGCTTGGTACACATGCATGTTTTAATAACTTATATACGTATATCTAGATAGCTTAGCTTAAGTTAGATCAGATAGGTTGCGATTTTTGCACAAAACAGGCGACAGCCCAATCCGAGGTGTACTGTGCACCCTTGAGTTGGTCGCCCAAACATCCCAAGTCGGTTGAGTGCCTTCAGCGCTCGACTCAATAGTTCGGTGAAGCTGTAAAGACCTTACCAGGTCAACAGCGTATACAATTCGAAAAAAAAATGCGTCGATAACACAAGCTGCCACAATTATCGCTATCGTTATCGTGCAGCCAGTACTGCACTAAACTATAGCTATAGCTATATTCTATACATATTATTTTTATAGCAATAAATCGGTCTAAATATTGAGTAATAACTGAATTAGTGTGGAAGATAAAATTTGTACTTATTTATATCTATAATAAAATTACTGCTATTCTAACATGGGGTAAGATTACTTTTATTTTTATTTCCAAAAAATAGCATCAAGCACATTATTGTCAATACCAAAAATGTCTTTCAATAATAATTCCTTTTTAATAACGTTTCTAAGTTAGTGGAAAAAAACATCCTAAAATTATTTAAAAATCAATATTTTTGTCTGTGAAGGTACGATATGCACAAATAAACGCAACTCTTACCGGCAGCTAGGTAGCCCGTTGTTAGGATGAATATAATGTATAAAACTAGCTTGATTGATTCTTTCCGGTATGGCCTCTGCCTATATAGGTAATTTCGCCAATATCAAGTGTAACAAATACACGTTATGTATTTAATGCCAAATATTCAGTATAACAACGTAGAATAATCTACAATAGAAACATATCAACATGGATAAATTATCAAGAAGTGATAGGCACTATGCTGTGAATGGTACAGAGATTATTTATAAAAATGTATTAGAAATATATTTGAAATACGTTTTCGAAACAGTTTATAACTCTTAGACTATAGTTTCAAGCAAGTGACATTTGACGGTTCGGCGCGATGTTTGACGCTTCGATACAGTGTTCATATATTTTTCTTTAATATAATGGAGTATAAAAAGGTTTCAATACAAGTTGAAGATGGTTATGATAAAGTAAGCGGTAGAGATGTTTATTTAGTTTAATGTAGGTTACTTTTTATCTTAATTGAACCTGGTAGATGATTTTTTTTTTCTCGAAATGACTACGCTATTGACAGAGTAAGGTCTTAACAGCTTTACCGGACTACAAACAACGGAGTGGTAGATGATGCTACGAACGGGCACTAGGCTTATTTAAAATAAAAATTACATGTAATCTGGGTATATGTTTCAGTGAATCCGTGGATAGTTTGGATTTTTAGAAACGGTAGTTGTGGCTGCAACTGAATACCAGTTTTATTCATTTTTTTCGCGTTTAAAAATACAATTGAAACCAGTGATAACCAATTTGGTGCAGATGAAGTTGCACGGGTCAGCTAGTAGTAAATAAAAAAATGAGGTACTAACTAATATTTTTCAGAAAATTTTATAAGAATCTACTTATTCAATAACGAAATTCAAGCTCCATCCGACAGAACGACTCGAAAACTCATTAAGGACAGTCGTTTATTGCATATGAGAATCTTATGTACCAATATTGAATAACATATATCGCACCTTTCTGAAAACAACGTGTTATCTCAAAAAACGTAATTTTACAGGAGGCGGTTTTAAGTTTTAAAAACATTATAAAATGTAAAATAAACATTTTTAAACCTGAAGTTGCTGTGAATTGAGTAAACTAATTAATAATCTTCCTAAATATGCTATAATAATAATTCATTTCGTATTCTTTCTAATTAAAAAAAACAATTAAACTCAAAAAAAAAGGAAAATATGTCACACTTTTGCCGAAATTATGTCACAAGTTTGTTGTGGTAATTGAAATTATCACGTTGTAGATGATATTAAAATATCATTTGTACTAAGTTATTTGATTAAAACACATTATAGAAATCAAAATTTTTTATATATCCAATATAAATGTTGTAGCAAAATAGTGACTTCTTTGGACACCTTATGAGGTCATTTTTTTTATTAATCAATAAAAGTTAAACTAACAAGTTAAAATCAGTCTCAATGAGACTCACTTATTATGAGAGTAGTATAAACAAATATCAGTCAATGTCTAAAAATACTGGATGTATATATAATAATAACATAAAGATGACAACTGATTTGACCCTTGTTGAAATTATTGTATGAACATGAAAGAGACAACGTGACAAAACAATATGCCACTGTAATTTTGACCTTTTCACTCATAAATTCGTTGATTCTTAGTAAAAAAATAGCACATTTTTCAGAAAATAAAGCTGATTACGGCGGTTCTGAATATCGAATAATAAATAAATAATAAATAAACGCTTTTTTCGATATGTCACATGGTTTTCGAAAAGGCGAGATATAAATACTCCTATTAGCTTAATTTAGTTTCATAATGCTAATATAATAATTGCTCACACGTAGTGTTAATATTATCAATATTCGTCTTTCAATAATATTTGATACTAATAGAATACTTAGAAACAAAGGGTAGAAGGATGCAAATCCACGATAGCGTTTCACATGCTATAGTGGCACCGACACATGTGTCTCATAACGTCATTAAAAAGCCATCGTAAAATATTAAATATTTAATTGAAATCACAAAAATATACAAATAAATATATAAAGTAAATAAAAAGTAAACAATAAAAAAATGAAAACAAAAGAAGGTGCGAACCAAGAGTCTGCAGAACAGAAGGAAAAAAACTGATAAAATATGAATATGAATTATAAAAGAAAATATTTTTCGTTTTATAACACTTTCATTGAACAGCACACATGAATGCTAGTCCCATACCTGCATAATGAAGCTTCGGCTATCTCTCACCCAAAATATGGGACGTGGCTCTGTTATGGACACGGACGTTCGTTATACGTGAATAGGTCTCGTAACGGGTGATATTTCTATATAAATTATTATTATTGATGTATATTATAATCATAAGAAGTCCTCCGGGTTTCCATGTTTTGTTTATGGTGGTAACTGTTCCATTCAATTAGTTCAGAGAATAAATTAACTAAACAGATAATTACTATGTTATAAATTTATTCATTATAGGTCTGTATGATCCGCTTGACCGCATTCACTTTTTTACGTTGCCGGCACTGTTTGACTTGGACATACGGTGTTTTATTGGTACCATTCGATTGGTTATGAGATGCTCTTTCCAACCCTATACGATTTCTGTATTTGGACTTGGCTTTTTGACGCGTATAGGCCGACATTATATATATATATATATACTGTCGATTGAATCTTGAAATACTTCGCAGAATCGAAAGTTATACTAAACTAAAATCTTAAAAAGCAACAGAATGACTTCAAAATGGCGGCGCTTCGTCCCCCGCCGTGTACGGTGTGTTACAGTTATGACTTAGCATATTAAAGTCTTTGAACCTTGAGATACCCAGTGGTATAATTTAATTTTGGATGTAGAGAATAGCTTTGACACTACATTGCCAAATTGTATGCCCTGATTTTGTTATCATTAGGTTTTTTGGATTACCCGTGTATGGTATCAAATTTAAAGACGTATTCTCGTTAAAAACTAGTAATAATACGAGTATACCTCTTTGCTATTTCAATAATGACTACATATATCATAATCCAAATAACATAATCAAGCGGATTTAAATCAGGACTAGACGACGGCCAGTCTTCAGCTCTGATGAAGTTCGAAACCTTCGTTTCCAACCAAGACTGCGTACACCTAGCATTATGAACCGGCGTCGAGTCTTGCTGGAAGGACCATTCTTGGTTATTGAACACGGTATTGTTAAGAGGCTTCACTACCTTCTCAAGAATGGTATCTTGATACACCTGTGCCGATGTTTTGATAACTTTCTCACAAAAGCATTGCTCAGTCACTCCTTTCTAGCTAATACCCTACTAAACCATCACTGAAGTCGGATAGTGACCACGTTACACTCTGTCAGCTAATTGGAAAGCTTTCTTAAAGCTTTAAGTATAAATAGGGTCAATTTGTTTGTTAAAAATGTTGCTCAATTGTAAAAAATTTCTCATCCGTAAACAATTTTTTTCTGCGACCTCCCTTTGCTTAATGTTTCAGTAGTTATTTTGATTTTACCACCCTATTCTTTTTTAAATTATCAGTTACGAAATGACCAGTACGTTTCGTATAGGCTGTAAGTCCTAAGTCATCTTTTAAAATACGTGACATGGTTCTAGGTGCTACCTTCATCTCCCGAAATAAAATCTTTTGCTTTAGGACAGTATTTCTTTGAATTCTTTCCTTTACTGCTTTGACTATTTTTTTGTATGACCACTAAGTGGACGGCCAGATTTTTTTCTGTCACAAATTGAGGAGGTCTCATTGTATCTACTAATAGCCCGGTATACAAACATTTTATCAAGACATTAAATATTGCATTTGGCTGCATACCTACTTTGTGTAATGCAATCTCAGCGATTCGGTTCTCTTAATCATCCCACTTCATTTTAATATCGCAAAATGTTGTACAATGTCTAATACATTATTAAACTAAAATGAGAAAACTGAATGAATAATATAATAAATTCCAAATTCAAATGCAATATTTTGTTTATTTCTAATTGTAACAGTATTTATGGCCAGACTAAGTAGACTTGCTGGCCAGTGTAAAATCGACGCCTAGCATTTTACGTTGGTGGAAAATCAATACAAAGGTAAAGATGAATTGCGTCGTAGTTAGGTTTTCGTAGACAACATTTACTACTCACGTAGACAGACTCGATACAGGAGCTCAGGAGCTCGAATTCAGTCTGTCTGCATTATTCGCCAGTATTACGCGTAGCCTCTAGAAGGCAAAAATCGGTGCAACAATGAGCGATGTACCTAATATGTGAGTTTAGTTAATATTTTAAATTACAACAAAATTAAAATTTAATAGTGCATATTGTTTTTCAAATTTTAATTTGTAATAAAGTATCGTAAAATCTCAATGACAATATATTTTTTAATAATTTTCATACGTAACGTGTCCTTGATTAAATCTTTACTTAATTTATTGGACTAGTTGAAATCATTCTCAATATTTATTTAAAATAATTTCCTTTATTTTGCTGTTAATTTAATTGAAATTGACGAGTGTATGTGAATTAAAAACATACGCAGAGACGCGAATCTACGGTCGTCGAATCTATTAAGAGCAATATTAAGAATAATCAATAGTTGATGTAAAAACAAATTATTTACATTATGGATCCACAAAAAAATCACTTATGTGCCCCCTAATTTGCTTTATATTGGTCAAATATTTCATTTTTTCGACCAATTAAGACGTTTTGCAAGTATCCTCAAGTGAAGTTGGTTTAATTTGTGTTATTTTTAGTTTTATTTAATCATCAATCTACATTAAAAACGTTACGATATCCATCGTTCATTTGCCTATAAAAATATGATTGTCAGGGACAATTCACGCTTAAGGCACTCAGCCGATTTTATTTTGGCAACCAGCTCAAGGGTGCGCTGCACACCTCGGCTTGGCTGTTGCCTGTTGCATGCAAAATCGCGACCTATCTTAGCTAACCTAGCTAACTATTCATATATGTATGAGTTGTTGAAACGTATATGTGTACCAAGCATACACCCTTCAACAACTCCTCCATATATTTATTATCAGAAAATTGAGAGTTTGATAAGGGAAAAAAAGTAAACCCTTCCACTTTCATGTGTAAGCGTGTAGGCGTGCACGTGTGTGGGGATGATCGTATAGTATTGTAGCAGTGATATATATTTGTGTGTCACCGTATCGTGCAAGCAGCGACCACTAGTACATAATATTTGTATTCTATAACCACTTAGGAGTATTTTTCGGCTCATTTGTGTTTGCCAGGATAAACAATAATGATTCTTCAAGGGTTTTAGTTTGCTTTCGTTGTGTAGAAATTGTGACGTATTTGAACAGAGTTGGTTATTTATTTTAATCAATCATCGTGATTTCATATCGAGTAGTTCCCGTTTAGAATGACTGTCTGTTGATCCATTTTTTTAAGGTAAAACTAACTCACTGTTATTGAGTTTCAATCAATGAGTGCGTTGATTAATATAGTAAAACGTTATTTATATACAGTTTATAACCTTGCTAGGGATTTCTGAAATACATAGTATTATGCTCAACATACATTTAAGACGGAAAATGATTCTTAACATTTATAATTGTCCTAAGATTGCAAATTTGGGGTGTAAGGGGTGTCGAGTAACATCTTAAGACTTGAGACACCCAAGCTAACCTCACCTGCACGTGGTGCACCCTGCTGAATAACGAACGAGGCAATACCGAAAGCGGGGTGGTAGGGTTTTACAGCCCGCATGGGTCGCAACCAACATGCATATGGCGAAAAAGCCAGTCATAGTGACTCGCTTCTGCGCGTCGCGTTTCGGGATCAGCTTGTGCATATCCAGTACCGGGTGACTTTCGTCATTATGGCCGGCATGACAGCGGCGACCGGCGATGGATAATATGTCTCACGGTGGTTGCTGATGTTTTTTGGATTGTACTATGCATAACATCAGGCATAGTGCAGTCACTTTGTCGTGCTTCGATAAAAAAAAAAATAATGTTGTTATCTTATTCAATACGACTATCACATACATTAACTACAATGTTGGAACGTATAACACATAGTTGATGCACCAGGGATACCAATAAATACTTCGTAGTTATTGTCACTATATATTTGGGCAGAGCATGGTCTTACAATACTTTGTTTATGAGAATGCGTAGATATCGCCGAAATCTTACCTCTTATAGGCCGAACTATATAATATATAAGTCGAAGCAATTACCATTAGCTCTTAATTCTGCAAAATGATTCAAGTAATACAAAAATAATAAATAATGATCAAGTACATCAATTCAATATAATTATTCTTATGTATGTATCTGTAATATGTTTAGACATGTGTGTAGAGTAGCGACATCTTGCCTTTTATAGGCTGAATTATGGAAATCAAAGCAATAACTGTTTATTAATAATTCTGCAAAATACAGAATATTAATAATCATTAAACTAATGTTAATGCAACTAATAAATCAATAACGTAAATTCAAATTTAAATCCCATTTAAATCTATTGTAATAATAATTCTTATTTATGAATTTTTATATTAGTGTTTAATATAGTGGCGCTACTTTCAATGTATAATTCTAATATGGTGGCGTTTATCTCAAAGATCCGCTCGTATTGCAGTCTCGCTTCTTGAATGTGACGAGCGGCACCGTAGGTGGATGATAGCAGCAAGTAGATACATAAATATAGATATAAAATTACTAGTATGTTTTTTTTTGTTTCTATTCAAAAAGTTTATTCTACTTTAGTTTTGTTTCCAAATTTTGATTTGTAATCTATTACGTATTATAAAAATAAAGTGTGTGTATGTAACATTAAAATAACAACTTTTTGGTGAATGGATATGGCTACAAACAAAATAAAAATATTTTTAAAGATCTTACCGGTCTGTCTGTTTGTTTGTTCCGGGTAATATCTGAAACGGGTGGACTTATTTTCATGGGACTAGCAGATAACTGACCTTATAATGAGTATCTTAAACTATTTTATTTTTTTACCCGCGACTTCGTCCGCAGTGCTATATCCAAATCATTTGGACTGATGTTTATGGGGCTTTCACTAGTAGATAGCTGACCTCATAAGAAGTAATTTAGATTTTTTTTTTTTTTTTTTTTTTTTTTTTTTATTGAAGCACGACAAAGTGGCTGCACTATACCTGATGGTAAGCATAGTACAATCCAAAAACAGTGGCGACCACCGAGAGACAGATCATCCATCGTCGGTCGCCGCTGTCATGCCGGCCATAATGATGAAAGTCACCTGGTACTGGATATGCACAGGCTGATCCCGAAACGCGACGCGCAAAAGCGAGTCACTATGACGGGCTTTTTCGCCATGTACATGGTGGTTGCGACCCAGTCGGGCTGTAAAACCCTACCACCCCGCTATCGCCATTGCCTCGTTCGTTGATCAGCAGGGCGCACCACGTGCAGGTGAGGTTGGCTTGGGTGTCTTAAGTGTTAAGATGTTACTCGACACCCCTCACACCCCAATTTGTTTTAGATTTGTTTTAGAATAGCTGTTACCCGCGCCATTGTACACAGTGGAGTACCCCAAATGCTTGGACTGATATTCACGGGACTTTCAATGGTAGATAGTCAACCTCATAAGAAGTAATTTAGGTTTTTAATCCGCCTTCAGCCGCAGTCGAATATTCCTAATTTTACGGGAATTTCACTGGCAGATAATTCGCCGTATAACTTAGACTATTTTATTTTGTTACACAAGATTTCGTCTGAAGTTCTATCTCTGAATAGGTTGAACAAATTATCACGGGAGTTTTACTGGAAGATAACCAACTAATGAGCTATTTTATTTTAAGCTAGCGGGTTTGACAAACCTCCGCCTTGATAATAAAAATAAAACATTGACATATTATACCTAAATCTTTCACATGAATCATTGAAAACGCCATGAAAATCCGTTCTGTAGATTTTGAGTTTATCGCGAACAGACAGACAAGCAGACGTGGCAGAAGAATTTTATTTTACACTATGTAGTGATGAACTATTACCCGGGCATTCGTTCATGTGAAATTGATCAAAAATATTTTATTTAGTGTCAATACGCGCATAAGATGTGTGCTGTACTGAATATAGAAGAATATATATAATCGAAAGTCATATGTTCGTATGTAAGTTGAATTATATTATCTTTTTTGTCAATTTGACGGCCATTTTTTTTATTTAATGTACTTACGTACTCAGTGATTATAGCAACGCATAATAATTACTTTTTTAACCGACTTCAAAAAAAGGAGGAGGTTATCAATTCGACTGTATTTTTTTTTTTTTTTTTTTTTTTTTTTATGTTTGTTACCTCATAACTCTGGACTGGCTGCACCGATTTGGATGATTCTTTTTTTATTTGAAAGCTAGTGCTTCCCGTGTGGTCCCATTTTTTTTTGGTCCGGTTCTGTCAACGGCATCCAGTGCAAAACCGTATAAGTGTTAAATTTGCATTTGGTGTGTATACGACAAATAGACGAATAACTCAATATCATGCCAACCGATTTCGATGATTCCTTTTTTATTGTAAAGGGTGTTCTTCAAGGGTAGTTTGATGAGAGTTTGGTTAGGTTCTGATTATGGGATCCGTGACAAAGTAACACAACTTTCAAGAAACAAGCCTACTCCTTTCTTAAGGGCCGGCAACGCATCTGTGATTCCTCTCGTGTTGCAGGTATCCATGGGCGACGGTGATCATTTACAATCAGGTGACCCGCATGTTTTAGAAAAAAAAAATTATGTTCACTAAAAATGGAGAAATAAAGTAAATTTTCAAAAAAAAGTATTAACCGACTTCAATATTAATCAGAGGCATAGAAATAAGGCACTAAAAACCGGAAAATAAATAGGTTATCAAATTAACCAAATGTAATGAAACATATGAATATGTGTGCTACCAGGAAAATTTACTTTATTATATCAATAATATGTGCAAATTATATCTATATAATAAAATACTATATAACAAAACAGTAACAAGGCCAAATCTGTACATTAAATATTTTTGTAAATTATAATCGGGGGAGAATTTTTTAGCGATATAAAAGCCAAAAATAATCATCTTACAATTTTTGTCTGTCTATCCCTGAGAACACATATCACAGGGAAAGTACTGAACCAATTTTGACAAAACTTTATACAGTGATAACTAATATTAGAAGGTTACATCTAGGACACTTTTAGTCCCATTAAACGCAAGAGGTTCTCTAGGATAATAGACGAAAGAAAATAATTAGTATTTAATGAAATTTTTGACGGTTTTTCATAAATTTTCTTTATGCTATATATAGTATAGCTATAAATGAGCTAAACATTTAAGCTATCTTACATATTACATATTTTTATCTTTTGTATTCAAGTACTCTCAAGTACACTGGTATCACCGATCCGATTTTGAATTTTTTTTCAATGTTATAAAGGTTTATTATCCCTCAGTGTTATAGATAATGTTTATTTTGGCAAATATATATTTTCAATATTTAATAACAAGGAATGTAATTGAAATCGTTAAAAAAATATTTATCGCCAATATTGAGAAGACATCTATCAGTAATATATATATAGGTTAATTTTTATCTTACTTGGATCCGTTAGGTGATGCTGGTAACGGGTTTTAGGCTTATTTTAAAAGTTTTCTCACATACCAACTGTGTATACGTTTGAGTAATTAATTCCCTGTATAGTTCGGACTTTCAATTGAAAAGGGTCGATGGCGCTGCAATTGGATTTTAGGTTTATTAAGAATTTTCACATTTAAAAATACAATTGAAACAGGTAAAAACCTATTTGGTGTAGCTAGTCTTTATAATAAAAAGATTTAACACACACTATTCGATAACGTATAGCTTTAAGTATTCATATATCTAATGTACGTTACATGAGCGTACAGTAGATGGCGTGCGTGTTGTACTTATAAATGTTTTTAAGAAAGAATTTCTGTAATGTACACACCTGCTAAAAATTTGGAATTTTAATACATTTTAAAATAACGCGTGCAGAGTTGCGGGCAAAAACAAGTTGTATATATCTATGCAGTACATATTATCAGACAAATAAAATAAATAATACAAATACAGAAAAGTGTAACAATTAAGAACATTCAAAATGTAAAAATACATTCAGATATCTATACTAATATTATAAAGCTGAAGAGTTTGTTTGTTTGTTTGTTTGGTTGAACGCGCTAATCTCTAAAACTAGCGGTCCGATTTGAAAGTTTCTTTTAGTGTTAGATAGCTTATTTATCGAGGATGGCTATAGGTAACATATCATCATGTTAAAAGCAATAGGAGCGGAGCACTAATGAAGAATGTCTTAAAATCGGGCTATTTTTAGAGCATCCGCTGCGTGTCGGTGTCAGTATTATATGCGTTGCCATGGTAACATGATAACATTCTATCGGAAATATTATCAGGGTTTATTTTGTGCTCCTGTTCAAAAGTTTATTCTACGTTATTTTTAATTCCAATTTTTGATTTTACGTAGTACGTTGCTATCGCAAATATTTTTAAAGTCTATTTTGTGTTGCTATTCTAAAATATTAGTAGTAATAATATTCGTCCATCAATATAAGCGAAGGAATTAATCCATACTGCCAATTCTGAAGCTGTCAATATAGGTAGTTCTTATGTATTCTCTACCCAGTTTTCTTCTGTGTCTATGTTAATGTAAAGGTATAAGTGCCAAATCTTCTACATAATATTTCGTAAATGTTTAACTTCTTAATTTTCAAGACCCCAGAATACATGCTCCGTGGCATTATATTTCATTCATTTCTCTTATGCACAATAACCAATCCATATTACATAAAACGGCACCAATTTAACACAATTGGGAATTTGAAAAGAAAAAAAAAATTTTTTTATATATTTTAAAACTTAATTATTAATTTTATTGATATGTAATTTGAAAAATGAAAAAAAAAATTTTTCAATTAATTATAAGCGATTAAAAATTAAAAAAGTCACGTAACTGTGAACGCACCACGATTGGCCACCATACTTGTGACGTCATAATGTTATAGCAATTCCATAACAGTGCAGCGTTTACAGCCTTTATACGTAATTCGACAAAAACATTGTAAATTTACTATTAAAAAACGATTTGTTAAAGTGAATTTCGTTCAGCTATGTGTGATACAGGATTTATAAAAGCAAGTTCTGATAATATTCCTGATGTTGACATATTTATGATCACCAATTTTTTAAAAAATGACCTTCGGTTTATAATAAAATATCCTGAATTATTTGTTGTCTTCGTCTTTTTTCTGCAGCTGGTCTAAGAATCATTGAAGTCCCCTTTCGTTTACGATTCGGTAGACATTCGAACTTGTGTGGCACTACATCAATTTTAATTTTGGCTTTACCTCCCATTGTTGTGTAATATATATAATTTTGCATATCATCCTTTAGCTGGAAAAGAACAAATCATAAGTATTATTAAAATGCTTTTATAATAAGGAAAAAAAAACTACAAAATTTACTTTACAAATATTAATATAGTTCAATGCGTAACCTAAAAGGTTATAACATTATAAAAATATAAAACTGAATTCTAGTTATCAGATAACGATTTATGAATTTATTTCAGTTTAAATAATCAGTATAAATTTTTTTTAAGCTGTGATTTTAAAGGTTATGATTTGAAGCCCAGTCAAAAGACTTAACTGACTGAACTTTAGTTTTTTACTTTAAACACTTACATGAAAAATAACTAATGACAATATGAATATGAAATACTTACATCAAAGTGATCTTCACAACAAAAAAGTTCGATTTTGATATAACTTTTTTACCATTTTTTTCGACGTTTCTCGTCTTGAGGAACATTCAAAAACATTTTTTCCGGAGTTGTCTTTGTAGTATTTGTGCATAATGGTACAAAACAAGAGCGGTAACTTTTGAGATTTGACATTGTTATATATTTTTGAGTATTTAACAATGACAGAATAAAATAAATCAAAGCTCAAAGCACTATACTTATTATCTCTGTATACTACTACGAGTGAAAACTAACATTATGACGTCACACGCGCTCGGATTTGTTCGGGAGGTGACGGCGCGTCTTCGGTACTAGATTCAAAAATTAATTTTTATTTTGATATAACTTTTTAATTATTGCAAAAAAAAAAGAAATAAACAATGTTTTGTTATAAAACTTATATATGATCTTTCCATTTTTCAAAAAAAAAAAAAATTCAAAAACCCAATTTAGAGTCAAATAACACGAGATTATGAATAAAATATATAATTCCCTACATGACAGACTAAAATCCCACCAAAAACTCCTCAAAAGTTTATTCTACGTTAGTTTTGTTCCCAATTTTTAGTATATTACGTATTATAAGAATAAAGGGTGTGTATATAATATTAAAATAAACACTTTTTGATGAATAAATATATCTGCGGTGCTACAAATATGAACATTTTTTTTTTAATTCTGTCGAAATGTCTGCTTATTTATTTGTTCCCGGTAATCTGAACGGTTTTTTTTTTTGTTAGAAATGACTACGCTATTGAGCTAGCAAGGTCTTAACAGCTTTACCGGACTACAAGTAATATTTGAACGGGAATTTTACGGGCAAATAACTAACTAATTAGTTGTTTTATTTTAAGCGAGCGGGTTCAGCAGACGATACCCGCCCTGATAATAAGACAAACTATACCTAAACCTTGCACAAGAATCATTTTATATATTGGTAAAAACTGCATGAAGATGCGTTTTTGATCTTATCGCGAACAGACATATAGACCGACGTGGAACACGACTTTGTTGACACTATGTATTGATGAACTGTTATCCGTTTATTCGTATGTGTGAAATTGACCAAAAATATGTTGTTCACTGTAAACATGCGCGTGTGACGTACATTGTACTGGACTCCAAGAATAAATATAATTGAAAGTCATATGTTTATATGTGATTTAAATTATAGCAAGGTATATTAATGACTTGATTATATCAACAATATGGACGTATTATATCTATATAATAAAATATTTAACACATATTCTTCGATAATATATAGCTTAATATTTTCATTACTTTGTTATACAGTGTAAGTGAGCACTGAAGGTGATACATAGATAGTAGTTTAAAGTTCCAGGTTTGTGGCTAATGATAAATACCATCACATTCGATACACTATTAGTATTCAGATATATAATGTACATGTTACCTGTTACTGTAGATGATGTGCGTGTCATACTTACAAATATTTTTGAAAGAGTATTATTGATATTTACACATCTAATAACAATTTTAAATTTACTTAATATATTCAAAAAACGCGTGCGAAGCCGCGTGTAATAGCTAGTAATTTATAAAACTGTAATATGTAGTAATAAATTTGTAAAATTATAATTATGTCGAAGGTAATATTATTTCGTTAAAAATGATTGCTATTTTTTATAAATTGGAAAATTCTGTAATGGATGGGCGCCCAGTGGTCGACATTCGACATAGTTTTTTTTTTATCGTGGGGAAATTCCTTATGGATACCCTCCCTCCCGGGCGTCCCTCGAGGGCGTCTGCCCAGACCGGTGCTCCGTAAGCGGCCATCGCCCGCACGACTCCCATGTACAGCCGCCGGCACCTGGCCCCCGACCCCCCAATATTGGGGAGCAATCGGCCGAGTGCCGCCGCCGCCATAGCAATTCGTGGTCTGAACTCCGCGAAGTTTTACAAACATATTCGTAAAGCTATTGAGCTATTCGTTCCTAAAACGAGACCTAAATCTAAAAAGTATCCCATTTGGTTTTCTCCGAATTTAATTGGCAGCATAAAAGAAAAACTTAAATATAAAAATAAAATTGAACAATTTTATAATAATCCTATGGACCTACTAGCATTTCATTTAGCAAAAAAACGTGTTGAACGACTGATAACAGTATGCTATAATTTTTATATATCTCAACTAGAGAAAAATTTGAGTAATAACCCAAAATTATTTTGGTCTTTTATTAAAGCAAAGAAGAAAGATAATAGTAACTATCCTGCGCATATGGCGCTTGACCAAAACGTCGCTACCAATGGGAAAGATATTTGCAATCTCTTCGCTAAGAATTTTTCTTCTGTGTACAATGGGTATTCTTCCAGCCAATTTGCAGTAGCGCCCAATCAATTAGCAGGTTTATGTACAAGCAATTACATGGCGTCAATCAAATTCAAGGACGATCAAATTCTTAAAATCTTAAAGAGACTTGATGTTAATAAAGGCACTGGCTCAGATGGCTTGCCAGCGGTTTTTGTCACGAAGTGCGCTAGATCACTTGCTCATCCTCTATGTTTGATTTATAATAAATCTTTAAGTTCTAGCTGTTTTCCGTCAGACTGGAAAGCAGATCATGTATTGCCTCTTTATAAAAGCGGAGACAAAAACCAGATAAATTTTATTACAGGCCTATATCCATATTACCAGTATTTTCCAAAGTGTTGGAACAGCTTCTACATCCTATTTTTGAAGGACATTTCAAACAACTTATGGATCCCCACCAATATGGTTTTATGAAGGCAAGGTCCACAGCAACTAATTTGGTTTCATTCGTCGACAGAATCTCTAAAGAGCTGAACACATGCTCCTCAGTTGACGCTGTTTACACCGATTTCAGCAAAGCTTTCGAAAAAGTCCAACATCAATTGCTTCTCAGCAAGCTTTCAGCCTATGGAGTAGCAGAACCTTTGCTGAGTTGGTGTAGTTCCTATTTGACGGAACGTAAATCATTGGTTGTCGTAAGTGGTCACAGTTCTGATCCTTACATAGTCCTATCTGAAGTTCCACAGGGATCTCATTTGGGTCCTTTATTTTTTAACATTTTTGTTAACGATATTGGTAAATGTTTCCATCATTCCAATTACTGTCTGTTCGCTGACGATTTAAAAATATTTAAATCAGTCAAGACACCTAATGATACTCTGCTTTTGCATGAAGATCTTGACCGTCTTGCTGTTTGGTGCCAAGATAATAGAATGGACCTAAATGTAGACAAATGCTACTTTATACATTTCTCCAGAAAAAAAGCAACCCTAATACTAATTATAAACTTAATAATAATTATCTCAATGAAGTAACGTTCATAAGAGACTTGGGGGTTACATTAGATAACAAGTTACGGCTGAATAGGCACATTGATAATATATGTAATGAAGCCTTTAAGTGCCTGGGTTTTGTTTTGCGTAATTGCAGGATTTTCAGACATCCTAGAACGAAGATAGTATTGTACAATTCTCTAGTACGAAGCCATTTTGAATACTGCAGTGTCGTATGGAATCCCTTTTACGAGGTTTATAAAAAAAGGATCGAGAGTGTTCAAAAGCGCTTCATGTGGCATTTGACCTTCTCATGTAATTTAGCAAATGCTATCCACTCATATTCTGATTGGCTCAGCCATTTCAAAATCAAGTCGCTGTCCGAACGTAGACGCACTTTCGATCTTCTTTTCTTGTACAAATTAGCAAATGACTTACTCGACGTTCCCTATCTCCTGTCAAATCTTAACTTTGCTATACCCACGAGACTCCCTAGATCTACGAGGCTTATAAGTATCCTCAAAGAAACACAATAATTCTAACCTAGGTAAAAAAGCACCACTTAACAGATTAACTCGTGAGTTTAACAGCACATCGAAACAAAATACAAATGTTGACTTATTCGCAGCAAACATCGCTATGTTTAGAAAGGAACTATAAGGTGAAATCGTTTAATCATTATTTCCCGCATTATCATTATATTAGATTAATTCTTTTCTATTTCTTTTAATTTTTCCAATTGATCATACAAAATTCTGCTTCAAATCTCAATTTACTGTTAGGAAAAATGTTTTTGTTTTCTGCCTCCATCATGTTAACGTAGGACATCTAATCAATTATTACAATATGTAACCCAGTGAATTTTATATTGTAACCCTAACTGTTTGCTCACTGTCATACTAAGCATGTAGTCTATACCTCTAATTACGATGACACTTACCGTTTTAAAGTGTTCGTGTCTTATTTTAATAATGATCAGTGTACATTGTGTTGGTGTTCAATAAATAAATAAATAAAAAGTGGCGAGACGACGTTCCCCGGCGGTGGGCGGGCGTAGAACTCTCAAAGGTGGTAGAGAGAGCGCTGGTAGCCCGGCTCGGTGACGACAGTCGGATGCCAGTCTCGTCGTCCTTAAGGGGCCTCTATAATGTGCAATGATGCACGAACCAGTCGACTATGGTCTAACTTTTGAAGCGGAGGTCGGGGTGGTCGCAAGAAAACAACGTGGTTCTCGTATAATGACCGCGTCCCCGAGCCGAGCCAACAGAGCACTACTGTCGTTGATTAATAAATATTACTGCGTGCTTGTACCATTCGATGTTATTAGAATCAGATATGCAATTAGACTAAATACCATATATAAATTCTTATGTACTCGTCTGTATTTTTCGCACAGTTGCCGAAGTTCGAAAATGGCATCTGTTGTCGCACGTCCAGGCATAAACCCAAATTGATTTTGACGTGAGGTTCTCTCGAACCTTCCTCATGCGTCCGCTGACGTTGTGGAATGGGTTGCCCGGCACGGTTTTTTCTCAGGGCTATGATATGGGGCTCTTCAAGAAGGGACTGAAAAACGATGCCCTTGGTGTTGCAGTTGCTCATAGGCGACGGTAACCACTTACTATCAGGTGGGCCGTCAGCCTGGTTGCTGTCTTTTTGGCATAAAAAAAAAAAACAGTCACTTCAGTCTCATTCATTCCCAAACCTTCATACTGTATGACATGAGCTTTATTCCTCGATAATTCTTACAGTCCTGCACATTACCCTTATTCTTACACATAGGCACTATTATACTATTGTACCATTCATTTGGGATCGCTTCCTCTAGTAACAAGTTATTAAAAAAAAACTATACGAATATAAAGAAATATATCGCAACTCTTGACACAATTTTCAATTAATTTTACACAACACCATGGGTCTTTCAGGGTACTATTGAATTACACGTAGTCTGTACATTGTGATGAATAGTGATATGCCAGTATCATCGTATGGAAAAGTAATGGATACACAATAGAATCAAATGATTAATCCAAAACAAAGATGTCATTTAATACTATCATTATTTTCTTTAAATAGATTCATTCTTGCTCAAAATTCATCATCAACTATACTAAATATGATTGCTACATCAGGTAGATCTGTATCTTTGTAACCGCGGAGATCTAAGTAAGCAAACGAATTTTCCTATTTTGATTTAACAAAGTATTTTTGGACTTTTTTTATTGAATAACCATTTGAAGTGGTGAACGATACGAAATATATATAAGAGTTGCCAGTACATAACAGAGCTATCGAAGGGCAACCAATGCATATATTCTTAAAAGTAGCATTGTCAAAATTGGTATAATATATATTTTTTATTCTTGCTATATAAAGATTAATTAATTAAACTCATCGAGTTGCAAACATTATAGTCAAAGATTAATATGTTAAACATACAGAGATCAAATATTTTCTTTCCCAATTCTAGGAGGAAAGCACGTGGTGAACCTTGTATGGATATCATGATAATTTTAACTTGTCGAGGATTCAGATTATGAGTACTGGAAGTATTGAAGGGAAGAGCACAAGTGTTTATCTCGTTTTGTAGAAATTTTCAACTTATCAAGATTCGATTTATCAATGTTCTACTGTTCTTTTTTTCCTTAATTTTAACGAGGCGTTAGTACAGCCTTTATAACTATGCTAGCCTCTTCGGCTAACTCACCTGAACTAATGTGCCATAAAATTGGATTCTCACATTTACAAATAAAAGAAGCAAAATTATTCTCACCGTATTAGCTACAGGATCTCCCAGTATATTACCTTCTAAGTTCACCATAAAAAATACTAAACATTAAAATATCGACATTGACTTTGGTAATATTGCTCTACTCTTATGATAACATCAAGCAAAGTGTCAGTAATGTATATTTAAATGTACTTCTAATGCATTTTATATAAAAAAATAGTTTTCTGCACTTCTCTTCCATATAAACTTAAACTATGCCAAATTTCACTCTCATCCGTTGGCGCAATACACTTAAAAAGGGGTACACATTTTTGGCTTCATGTATTAATGAATAGATGATACTAGCTGACCCGTGTAACTTCGTCTGCACCAAATTGGTTATTGCCTGTTTCAATTATATTTTTAAACGCGAAAAATCTTAATAAACCTAAAACCCGACTTGAGTGACATCTACCGTTTTTAATTATAAATCCAAACTATACAGGGGCTCACTCAAATATATACCCAGTTGGTATGTAAGAAATCTTTAAAAATAAGCCTAAAACCCGTTCGCAGCATCACCTACTGGGTCCAATTAAAATAGGGTTTTAGGGGTGTAAGGGGTGTCGAATAACATCATAAGACTTGAGACACCCAAGCCAACCTCAACTGCACGTGGTGCACCCTGCTGAATAACGAACGAGGCAATGGCGCAAGGGGGGTGGTAGGGTTTTACAGCCCGACTCGGTCGCAACCACCATATATATGCCGAAAAAGCCCGTAATAGTGATCCGCTTCTATAAATAAATTCTATAAATATTAAAAACATATATTATGGCAAATATATATTAAAAACATATATTTGCCAAGATAAACATTATCCATAACACTTAGGGATAATATACCTTTCTAACATTGAAAAAAAAATCAAAATTGGTACCAGGGATTCCCTGAATAGAGAAAAATAAAAATATGAAATAAAGCTTAAATATTTAGCTAATCTGTCTGCTAATGCATTATAACATTATTAGCATTAACGAATAAACATTGTTCATCGTTTAATATGTCTTAGAGCGAGACGACCCATTCATGTTGAAACCAGTAATCATTTCAGCGTGATCCTACCACCTTGATATTCTTCTTTATATTAATAGCTGAATGTAAAAAATATCGAATATCAAAGAATAGAACGTCGCGCCGCTGAAATCCCAGAAGAGATGCACAAGAGTATCATAAGGACACACCCTTAGTTATGGGCGGCGAATTAAGCCACCATTAGAAGATTCATCCTGGTATGGTCACCCCGCCCTCTTTATACACAGTGCGAGAAGAATGCGACGGATGGACGTAATTCAATTAGTCAACCACATGATCAATTGTCCTCTGCTGTTCGTTATCTGATTCGTTGTCTTGTTGTCGTTTCGTCATGTGGTCGTGTTGGTCGAAGACGAGAACAAGGTTTCAAGTCGACAAGATTTTCGTAAACACCCCGTTATTTTTGTAAGACTTTTATTTACTCGATTTTTAATGTGTCGTGGTGAAATCAAAGCATAATGAAGTTTTTCAGACGACTCCTTTCAATTAGAAGGCGTAACTTTACATCGGAGAAAATCCTTTTTTAATGGGGTGTTGACACGTTGGGGTACCTACAGCAACAATTCTCTTTCTGTATTCTAAATTATTATTAAAATAGATATACCGATCGATACATACGGGGGCTATCATTAAAAATGTGTTTGGAATTATTTCAAGTACCATTATAATAATTGGCTGTAAACACCTTCATTTATGTCGCAGTTTTTGGATGTTTTGATTTTAAAATTTATAATATAATGGAAGTTCTGTGTTTAATTCAAATAATGAAAAGAAATCAGCTTGAAAGCTGACATGATGTGTTTGATTTATATTGCAAATATATAATAGAATAGTAATCTAAAACACATGATGATAAGGTAGTCTGGTGAAGCTCCGACAGCCTTACTAAACCAATAGCGTAGTCAGTTTAAAAAAAAACATTGTGATAGGTAATCAAATCAAAATCAATCAAAAATACTTTTTTCAGTTTAGGCCCTAATAAGGCATTCTTGAACGTCAAAAACTACCACCGGTTCGGAAATAACCCAGTCATCGAGAAAAACCGGCAAGAAACTCGATCTGGTTTATCTTTTTAATATATATAATATTTAAACTATATTACATATATGACAAAAACGTTTTTAATGGATGCACAGAGATGAGTCAATTCCAGACAACACTATCGTTCACATACTGATCCACTCTATAATAGCCTTTTGAGAACAAAACACACTTGACATGGCGCTTAAATTCACAATCCGGCAAATCGGTAATATCTTTTGGAACTTTGTTATAAAACCGTACACTATTTCCCAAAAAACTATTACTCGTTTTACTAAGTCTAAAACATGGAATAACCAGTTTGTCACGGTTCCTAGTATTTAGACTATGCCGGCCTTTTACGAAATCCAGTTTATCAAGGTTCTTTCGGACATACATTAAATTATCAAGAATGTATTGGGAAGGCAGAGTTAAGATACCGATAATCTCTGAAATACCGAGAATAATTATATATAAATATTTGTAAACACGTAGAAACATTTAATTGTTCCTTTGTGATTGCGAAGATAACTAAAAATATGCTTGCGAGAGTTAAAGTTTGCTTTCACTGAATAAAAGTTACGAATAAGTGTGTACGCAACACGCACACTGGGGCATGCGGACTTTAGCTAGTAAACTGTTAACTCGTTGTCAGTTATACATTGTATACATTTTTTTTACTTATACAATAGTAACCAGCAAGTACACAAAACATAACAGAGCTATCGAAGGGCAACCAATGCATCTATTCTTAAAAGCAGCATTGTCAAAGTTGGCACAATATATATTTTTTCTTCGAGCTATATAGAAATTATTAAATTAAACTCATCGAGTTGCAAACATTATAGTTAAAGATTAATATGTTAAAAATACAGGGATCAAATATTTTATTTTCCAGTTCTTTTCCAGGAGGAAAGCATTTTGTGATACCTTGTAGGGATATCATGATAATTTTAACTTGTCGAGGAACCAGATTATTAGTACTGGAAGTATTGAAGGGAAAGGTACAAGTGTCCTTCTCGTTTTGTAGAAGTTTTCAACTTATCAGTGTTCTACTGTACATTTTTTCTTAATTTTAACGAGGCGTTAGTACAGCCTTTATAACTATGCCATGCTCATAGGGTAACTCAGCTGAACTAATGCGTCATTAACTTGGATTCTCACATTTACAAATGAAAGAAGCACAGCTATATATATATATTATTCTCACCGTATTAGCTACAATATTTTTCAGTATATTACATTCTTCAACTATCCTCCAGGATTCTAAAATCATATTGACGCAATTCTTCGGGCCAGGTACATTCCCACAATTTTATATTATAAAAAAAATTGTTTAAACGATTTCCGCGTCACCTATTTTACCTTGATGTCAATGTACTTTTCAAACATAAAAGTATATTCGCATTTGTTGCTAAGCCTTGAAAAGTTCAGAAATACTATATGGTCATTACACGACCTGGTTATGAATCGATAAGTAACTGTCTCAAAAGTTCACTCATCAAAAAAGTCTAAGCAACATGTACTAATTTAAATTTTAGGATGATTCTTCATATTATAACGTTGTATTTTATTTTTAAAATAATATCTTTAGGGTTCTATGATATAAAAATAACAGCTGTTGTCTTTATAAGTTCTTTTAATAACAGATAGAACAAAATTAGAATATACTGTAGAAACTAAGATACATAAGAAACTAAACTTTAAAAAAAAAAATTAAATTTCTAAAGAAAATGTATTTATTGTTAAAGAATAGAACAATTTAATACAAAGTATGGTCTCCTCTGCTATTCAGAACTTGTCGGCAACGATTATTCATTGAATTAATGAGACTGTTTATGTCATCTTGCGGTATTCGCTCCCAATGGAATTGTAGCAAATCCTTCAGCTGTTGAGTTGTTGTCGCTCCGTCCAAGTCCTTCAAAACACGTCTCTGGAGCATGTCCCATGCGTGCTTGATGGGGTTGAGATCTGGCGATTGTGCAGGCCAGGGCAATACCCGGATGTTCTCCGTTGCAAAGTATTCACTGGTTCGCCGAGTTGTATGTGAACGCGCATTGTCATGCATTAACTTAAAATCGGAGTCAAAGGTTTGTGCAAGTGGGTAGACATAAGATCTGAGAATATCTTTAATGTAATTTTCAGCATTCATGTTTCCATTTACAACAACGAGCTCAGTTCGCCTGTTCTTCATAATACCCGCCCATAACATAACTGTTGAGCTGCTGTATGGATGAACTTCCTGAACGCACCTGAGCCTTTCAGTATTTCCAAGCCGACGATACACTCGCACCCTTCTTGTATCAGGCTTAAACCCGAATCGCGACTCATCGGAAAACATAATTTTATCCCATTGTTCCTGGGTCCATGTTATGCGTTCCCTACACCATTCATATCGATGAGCGCGATTCCCGTGACGTATCGGTGGGCACCTGATTGGGCGTCGAGCTTGCAGGCCATACTCATGCAGTCGATTTTGCATAGTTTGAGGACTTACATCAACACCACTTGAAATTTGTAGCCTCAAACTTATCTCTCGAGCGGTTAACATCGGCTGGCGTCTTCCAGTCAGTTGTATGTACCGGTCTTGCCGAGTGGTTGTACTCCTTTTACTAGCTGGATGCTGTTTAGCGGGTTCTCCTGTATTATTGTAGCGCTGCCAAAGACGACAAATAACACTTCTATGAATGCCAAAATGTCGAGATACCTGAGATTGATTACTACCCGCTTGCAACATCCCTACAGCTCTTTGCATTTCATCTGCCATCAAATGACGTCGCTTCATGGCGTAAAGAATATCTAACAATTCAATTTTGTCGCTAACTTTATTTAAATGGTTGGTAAAATTATAAAATCAAGACTAAACGTAGCAATTAAAACGCACTTAAATTCAAACAAATTCGCAGTCATTTGAATTTTATGAAAAAACAAAACATAATCAAATTTTTTTTACAACCAGCCAGTATGTCATCAATAATAAAAAAGTTTACTTACTTACGCACTTTGTTTGAGTAAATACTTAGAAATTAATTAATATAAATGGTAAAATTTGTAATAACACGCATGTTGCTTAGACTTTTTTGATGTGTTTGTTTGTTGATACAGCGTACAACATACTCCACATCATAGCAGTGAGTAGTAGACCTCTATACCATTTGACACTAACTGTCAGAAACTCGATGGTTCTAGTACTATGTATATTAAAATCGAGTCGCAATATCTTTAAGAGACCTTTGAGTGATAACTTTAAACTTTAATCTGAGGTAAACTTGGTAAGAAAAATATAAAAAAGTCATATTTTTTTTTTAAGATATTAAGTTTGTTAACTTGCTAGAGACAGATTTTCCTTCTTTATTAAACGTCATAATATGCGTGGGCCGTGGACGTGAGCTAAGTATTATAACAAGTATACGTCTTTAAGTCTTTAAATGTACCTGAAAATAGAAATGATATTGCTAAAAATGCGATATTCTCACGTACTGCGTCTTATTAATAAGTACATAACACCCCTGTGATACCAGGTTGGATCGTTGGTAGTCGTTGTTTTTTAAAAATGCTTTTGAACTTTTATTTTTAATATCGTTCGACGCTTGGCTGCAGTCATATCTATTGGGTATTACCCAATACTTAACAGTAGTCACCTCTGATGAATATTCCTCATCGCTTGACCGCAGACACACCTGATGGATATTGCTCGACGCTCAGCTGCGTTCACATCTATTAAAGATATTCCTTGACGCTTTGCAGTAGGCTCACCTGATGGATATTGCTCGATACTTGTCTCAAGGCTATAGTTACACCTGATGGAAAGTGCGAATGAGATTGAGAAGGATCGGACGAGAACGCGTTCACTCAGTAAAAAATTACTCAATATTCTTTTGAATGTTATATTAATCAGAAATAAAAAACAGACGCGGGGCGTAACTTGTATTGGGCTCGCTTCGCTAACTCACCTGTGTATTGGGCTGCACAATACTTATCATGACGTCATTAAGTGTGCTATAGGAGGTTGATGTTTCTGATAGAATCAGTCACTATAAAGAAAAAAATAATTACAGATTAGGTTAATTTTCAATAATTGTCAATATTCTAAAATTTCTTTGCAGTGAATATTTGATCCGTTTGCACGCCCAAATTATGGACTTCGATAAAGACATGGATGGATGGACGTCTCAAAGTGGTAGAGGACTTGTCGAGGTCATAGTCAGCAAGCATCTTATCTCGTCTTCTAACCTAACAGGTAAATAATTGAAATGAGGAATATGGAACAAGTCGCGTACTTGTACTGTAGGAGTTCTACAAGTACTTTTGAAAATAATGCTAGTAAAATAGATCTGCAAAAAATAAAAGTAAGAACAGAAAAAAGTGCAGAAAGAAGAATGTATTTATTGCTATTCGACGATAGAAGAAATCTATTTAGCTCGATTTGGTATAGAAAACTTTATTTTAAGGTATCTTTTGGTTAGTAGGACATAGCATCTATTGCGGAAAAATCGGAGGGGTTCTAAAGCAGTTTTTTTCACAATTTTAATTAGTTCTATTGTTCAACAAACTTTTATATAATAACATTGTATCGATTGGCCGCTCTGGGTAGCGTCTCAAGCCTACGTTCAATCATATACATTACAGATTGCCTCACACGGGGGTAGGTGCACACGTTATAGAAACATTTTTTTTCCCTTTTTTTTTTTGCTGGTTTAATAAACTTTAACCAAGTTGTCAGTCTCAAAATATAAATGTCCGCGCTTTCGTAGCACATAGAAGGAAGGTACGGGCACGTGTCTCATCAACTCATGCACGTACGGTTATCTTAGCTTGCATAAATAATTTAGCTCGATAAGCGCTAATGCGTGCAAAGCTTATGCTGATCGGCACAACAGAGCTGAAGTATTAATATTTACTAACGCCCACCCGCGATTTCGTCTACTTTTGCATCTTTACAATAATCTTTATGAAGCGACCGTCGAGATGAGAACTTCTCATTAAAAATATGTTTATAAATTATAACCAGTGTTTTATTTTTTATTACAAAGGACTCATCGAAATTTATGTAGTAGTTTTTACTTGAAAAAACAACGAATGACATCCTCACAAATTTTCAAGTTTGTAATTTTATAAAACGTTATATGATTTTTTTCGTACAAAAATGTAGTTCCCATTCCTTATGTTTGTATAAAATTATTTATATATTTTAACGGTATCAGCAGGTGGGGACATCAGCGGTAGTGAAGAAGCTTCGTCCTCTGCTTCGTCCGCTAATCCTGAGTATGAGTACTACATTCAAGGGAAGCATAATAAGGACAGCACGGTGAGAATATTACTAAAATTTACCAATCGATTGTTACCTCATTTACAATATAATATACTATTTCCGAATATTGATAAATTATCTGGACAGTCATCGACGTACGGGAATACACAAAAACTAAAACTTTGTCACTCCGGTCAACGGACGGAAACAAACGAACAAGTTCTAAGAACAGCACGCCTTCAATTGTCACGCTTCTTTATAAACATTACAATAGGCATGTCCCACAGTGTGAGTGAGATTTTTTTTTAATTCTTGATATCGAATTATATCTATGAAGGAACAAATGAAATGGCAAACAGTAACTATATAGATCGTTTTCTCGGTAATAGTGAGTTTATCCACTTTTTCCATTGTGGGTATGAATATATTGGTTTTCAATTAAAATTGAAATATTACACCTAAACCAGATTAGTCACCAGTATGCAGCGTACTGTGGCACTGAGGGCAACCCAGGCATACAGGACGGTGTTATCGGCGGCGGCCTTTACGCTCGCCGGTTCCCTTCCCTGGGAGCTGGAAGCTGGGGTGCTCGCCGCCGTGTACGAATTCACAGTGGCGAGAAAGCGAAGTGGGGAGCCTCCGGCTCCCAGGGAGATAGATGTTAAAAGGCGGGAATTGCAGGAGCAGGCTATAGGGAGGTGCATACAGGACCTGGCGGACACGCGCTTCGGGACACACACCGTCGACGCCATCCGCCCGGTCCTGCGGGAGTAGATTGGGAGGAGATGGGGCTCCCAGTCGTTCAGGCTGGTGTAGGTGCTGACCGGACACGGTTGTTTCGGGTGGTACCTGCACCGGATCGCTCGCAGGAAGCCGACCGCCGCCTGCTATGAGTGCGGCGCTGAGGAAGATACCGCGCAGCACGCTCTGTCTGAGTGTGCTGTGTGGGAGGTGGACCAACACACTCGGGCGGCGGTGGTAGGAGAGGATTGCCGAGCGTGGTCTTGTCCATGCTCGGCAGCGAGCAGGCGTGGCGAGCAGTGACCTCTTTTTGCGAGGAAGTCATCTCGCAAAAGGAGGCGGCGGAGAGGGTCCGCAAGGCGGACCCCCTCAGTGGCCGTCTTCGCCAACGGAGGACCGGCAGGAGGAGGCGGCGCTTTGCCCAACTCCTCCTGCCACCGTAGCCGGACCTGAAGGCGCTTTGCCCAACTCCTCCTGCCACCGTAGCCGGACCTGAAGGGATTTAGTCGGGGGGCTCATCCCCTCATTGCACAGGTCCCGCGGACGAGGGGGGCAGCTGGCGTGTACCCAGCTTCCTCTCTATAGGTAGAAGCCCGGCGGCAACCTTCCGCCGGGTGGACCGTTGGGGCGGCTATTCAAGGGGAATAGCGGAGAACGATCCCTTGCCGCCCCAACATTACGATCTGTCGGTACACCGTGGGGTTTTAGTCCGTGCGAGTCAGATATAACCCATCTTCTCCCCCGGGAGGATGGGTATCCATAATGGATTTCAACACGTAAAAAAAAAGATAGGTCGCGAATTGCACATATCAGACAACAGGCCAAGCCAAGGTGTGCCTTGCACCCTTGAGCTAGTTGTCAAATAAAATCGGCTGAGTGCCCTAGGCGCTCGCCTTAGTAGTCCGATGAAGCTGTTGAGACCTTGCTGGGTCAATAGCTTAGTCAGGTTGAGAAAAAAAAAAGAAATATTACGGTCTCAAGTTCTTACATAAGATAAGCTGTAAATCATTTTAACAAAGACGGAAGTAATGGTTATCTCTAGGCTCTTAGTGGAAATCTCGTCCAGTCCTCGTGATACTCGCTGGATATTTCTTCTTTGGCTACCCGCCGTTGTGTCTGTGATGTTGGCATACAAATATATCGGAATTGTGAAACAAAAATGAGTTCTGCTATTCAAATCAATAGTTCTGGAGTTCCTGAAATTTAGAGAAATAGTTCTGCACTTTAAAGACCCCATATGAGCATAAGAAATATGGGGGTGCCAAATTCACACAGCATACAAATGTCATGACAGAGGAGTTCTGAAAGGAGTTCTGGGCTTCTTTGCAATAGTTCTGGAGTTCTTTGCAGTATGAGCAATAGTTCTGCACAATTGAAGCCACGGCAGCCCATTGAAAGTCACACCGTGTAAGTATGTAAAAAATTAACTCTTGATTTTTGAGTAGTCCTACGGAGTTCTGGGCTACTTTACAATAGTTCTGGAGTTCTTTGCAATATGAGCAATAGTTCTGCATAATTAAAGCCATGGCAGCCCCTTGAAAATAACATCGTACAAGTATGAAAAAAAAGACTTTCATTTTTTTTATTAATTTTAAGGAGTTCTGGGCTCCTTTACAATAGTTCTGGAGTTCTTTGCAATATGAGCAATAGTTCTGCATAATTGAAGCCATGGCGGCCGTTTGAAAATAACATATGCATATTTGTACTGATTAATAAAATTAAAATTAATAAAAAAAATGAAGGTTTTTTTCTCATACTTACACGCTGTGATTTTCAAAGGGCTGCCATGACTTTAATTATGCATAACTATTGCTCATATTGCAAAGAATTCCAGAAATATTGTAAGGAGATTGTAAGGAACTTTAAAGGAGCCCAGAACTCCTTAGAACTACTCAAAAATCGAGAGTTGA
>JACEII010000212.1:65617-176000 GCA_014332785.1 Antheraea mylitta
ACAATGCAAAAACAGAAGACCGTCCATTTGACATTTCGTAATATAAAATTTATATTACGAAGTGAGAGAGTCACAGTAAAAAGGTTACTAGCACGTAAACATGCAAATAGAGTTCCTACACAGTCAATTAAACACGCATATTTTGTCATCAATTTTGAGTGACGAATTAATATAATATTATGGACCAAGTGAGCTTAGCGAAACGAATGAATGTGAACAAATGGGTGTACTCTGATCTCGTGTATGTACATCAATGGAAAATATCACGAATAACCAAATACAATGTCGACAAGACAGCATGAATGCTCAACGTTATGGTAGAGAGCGGAAGTGCGGTTAAAACCATGTATTATATACTTTTTTTCTTCGATCTGACTAGGCTATTGATCTAGCAATGTCTTAACAACTTCCCCGAACTACCTGTAATATATTCTGAGAACTAGAATATATTGATATAAATATTTTTTCTATAAATAATTACAACTACTGTGAATTATCACATAAGTAGTACATCAAGTAATTATACTGGTTTCGATTTCGAACACATGTTATCAAATTTTATATGAGATGATGATGACAACGATGATAAATTGTCTCGGCTATTTCGCCATGCCAATATGTGTATCTCTTGGCCTCACCGTTGCCAGATCAGAGGAATTTTCCATTAATTCAAAGGCTTTAATATTCAATGGTGAAATTTACGTGGATTACTTAGAAAACTTTTTATGATCCGATAATATTACTCCAATAGTTTTTTTCAATGATTTGACTTCTACATAGAGCTCACAAACAAATTCCAAAACCGGTCACTCATATTAAGAATATTCTAAAACTAATTACAATATTTAAAACTGGTATTCTATTACTTTAAATGTGGGGTGGTAACCACCACACCTACACTGATCGGGGTTCCTAGCCTAGGTAGTGGACTGTATATAAATTGGCTGGAGGCAGATACACCTTCAAAATGTATGCCGAAAGTATTTCTTTATAATCGGGATAAAAGCTCACTCACCTGATATAATATGTCTTCTCCACCGCCGTTGCCGATGATGAGAGTATCAGTTATCCAAAGTAACTCGTATACAAATCACAAAACACAATTCCGGACCGCCGTGTATGTAGTGAATCCGAATTTAAGCGCGGGTTCCGACCAAGTGCCGCCGTGCAAGTCCGCCGTACAAGCGCAAGTGACCAGTCATTGTCCGTTGACAAACGTATGTGTCAAAAATAAAAAATAATTTTGCATACCCCCAACCAATTTATGCCCGAACAAAATGTAATTGCAAATCGGTTACATTTCTATAAATAAAATAGGTCTCAACCTCCTACGTCATTGTAAACTGGAGACAGTTACAAATACTACGAGTATGAAACATGTCCAGATTTAATTAATATAATGTACAGGCAGTCCTCGTACTTACGGCATGTTAGGTTCTCGAAATACGCGACGTAAGTCGAAAGAACGTAAGTCGATACATATTTTTTCATATATTTACATGTAAAACTCGAAGGTTATGATTCACACGGACTAAAAAAAAACTGCATTTATAACAAAGGACGTACATACTTTATATCAAAAGTAAGTTCTTAAAATAATTTATATGTACTTACGAAATTGCTAGTTATTTTTGGTATTTGCATAAATTAAAGCATTCCTTTTTCGTATCATAGTGCTGTTTAAAGAGACAGAAGGTAGAGCTGTTAGGAGTTTTTCTTTATCTTTCAATATTGTTTGTAAGGTCTTGCGTGATAAATTAAGTTCTCGCCCAATAGATGAAGTCGAACATCCGCGATCTTTCAGATTTAAAATCACCCGATTAGACCTCCCACGGCAGCGGCTCAAGCCTAGGTTCGATCCCTCGGTAGAGAGCCCTTGAGTGCGTTGCTTGAGTGATACGGCGACACACAAATATACATTACCACTACAACACTACACGATCAACCCCACACACGTGCACGCCTACACGCTTACACATGAAAGTGGAAAGGTTTACTTTTTTTTCCTTATCGAACTGAAAAACTCTCAATTTTCCGATAATAAATATATGGAAGAGTTGTTGCGGCGTGTATGCTTGGTACACATATACGGTTCAACAACTCATACATATATGAATAGTTAGCTAGGCTAGCTAAGATAGGTGGCGATTTTGCATGCAACAGGCAACAGCCAAGCCAAGGTGTGCCGTGCACCCTTGAGTTGGTTGCCAAAATAAAATCGGCTGAATGCCTTAAGCGCTTGCCTTAGTAGTCCGGTGAAGCTGTTAAGACCTTGCTGGGTCAATAGCATAGTCATTTACACAAATACCTTAAAATAATGAATATTTCCATCTCTAAAACGTTGTCAACTGCTATATAAATATTGATTTCTTGTAAAACTATATAAAGTCGAATTTGCAAAAAAAAACGACTTTTGATTAGTTTCAAGGTAATATATGGCTGTATTTCGACAATATATTTGATTGTAATTATCTGTCTTTATTCTCAAAATGTTACTTTTTATTTAAAAATTGGAATAAAGGAATACACCTTACCAGGAATTATTTTTAAAATTCAAAATATGACGATTAAAGGTTAAATAAAGTAAGGAGAAATACGACTTAATTAAACTAGCAACATCACAAGGTATTCGCTGTGATTTGCCGAACGACACTCGGATTGAGGACACAACATCGAAGGCGACAAACTATATAGCAGTGGTGAAGAATCGCGCGCTCGCTACAAAATTTCCAAAATACTAATTTAAAAATAGCAATTCTTAAAATGTATATCTGATTTCCACCTAAAAAAACAAACGAACATGCGCCCACTGCGCTATAAAAAATTTTCATTGCACACTTGCTTTAAAAAAGGTCGGCCACCGCTGGTGATCCATCCTGCATAATCTGTACTTCCGTTCCGGTTCTTTCACTTGGTCTGTAATACATGATGTCTTTATTTTTTTACACATTTCGCAAAAGAAAAATTGTATTTAGCTGAATTTCTCCACATTATAGAAATAAAAGGGAATTAATGATATACATATATTGTAAATTTATCCGTAAATATATTCATGCCACTTGCATATAGAACGTTGCAATCAAATCTATGAATTGTATCATTTATTGCAAAAGGAAATTTGCGCCAAGAATCGTATTCAGTTCCGTTTGGTTGACTGCGGTTTTGACATATATATCCAATAATAACAATGATATAAAAATTATAAGCTTAAACCAGGATGCAATCAATAACCTCTCAATCATTTTAAAGTTAATAACTGGTCGTGTATTATGTTCTTATCCTATAAACTATAGAGTGGTACAACATGGTTACTGTGTCAGACTGGAACGTGACTATAATGCACCAGATGCAATATCTCTCATTCTGACACGTTCAGGATTCGCATTACGGCAACACTTGGTGTAAGTCCACTGATTGAGTGAGGTCTTAGGGTGTATGTACTTGATGGTGTCGACCTACTATTATGCACATGCATACTGTTTGCTATTTAGTATATCAAGATTGGCTGTTGAGTGACTGTTAATGAATTGTAAATCTCTCCGTATATCTCGTTATTTTTCTAAGCAGATATAGCATACCATCAAACCATAACGAGAAAATGTACAGCAGCATAGATTTTTATTATATGAAATTAGAACAAATCAAAAACATATAACCGAAAGATTTGCCGATCACAAGTAATCTTGTTATAAATTAATAATTATTTTAAAGACGGTTTTATTCATGATGAGTGACGTAATCAGTATTTATCATTGCCTCTTCTTGCTGTCACAACTGCATTCATCCGTCTAAGCATTCTTTTTATTAAAATGTCAATGAAACTTTGTAGTATTAGGTTCTGTTGCAACCAGTGCATTTTTGAGGCCTCTAAGGATAGCTAGTGCTGGATTTCTTTGTTTAATGTCTTTTCCTAGACTAGGGCACACAATGCTCTGCGATAATCTCCGTACATGTCTATTCGATCCTTTAGGCTTGATTCAAAAGGAGTCTACAATCAAATCGTTCGATAATTTTGTCAAGCATGTAATTGCTAATCTCAAGACATTCAGCGGACTTTGATTACAACGACTCTTTTACCTGCATCTAAATCTTTTTGAAATAAACACGACTTTTACTCTGACTTATATATAGCTATATCAGGACTAACAAATCTTGGTGACTTAACATTACGCTCATGGAACACGTCAAAGGAGTGAGTACTGAATCGTATCAAATCGCGATCAGCCCTCTCGCCGTTTTTTCTACCAATTCCAAATGATCCTTTTGCGAAAATAACAAGTTTAGAAAAAAAAAGCTTTTCCTAAGATACTCCAAATATTTTCTGTCGGATTTGGGTTTGGCAAGATTACCGGTCAATTTAAAACTTAGATTCCAAATTAATATTTCCGAGGTATGACGAAGAGCATTATCATGCATTAAATCAAAATTATCCTTCATGAACGTGGTAAAATACATCAGAATCTGCTGTAAAAGGTATGTCACGTATCTTGCCATGATCAGATATCAGTTTTATACAGTGTGTAACTCTGTAGGTGTTCCTAAGCATATATCGACTTATACCATTACTGACACTCCACCATAAGACTCTTTTCCAACAATGTTATACTCAGCGTATCTTTTTTCCGGGTTGTTTCCATACTTTTACCCTTTTCTTTGATATTTTTCTGATCGTTTTGGTAGTGTCACTTGTGGAAACTTACTGCAGCTTGTTTTGTTCATCAAATGAAGTAGAAGTGTGTTTTCTGAGGATACTGGTTACAATAAATCTATCGTCCCGTTCTGTTATTGCTCTTTTGCCGTTGAGATATTGTCCTTAACGTATTGTGTACTCTCCGTCTGCCGATGTCGTTTAACAATGCATAAAATAATACTAACTTTTACACCCTAATGTTCGAGCCACTTCTTTGCAAGTGTATTTTCACACTTCATTTTCAATTAAAGTTACAGCTTTATACACCTAAGCAACGTTGATATCCAGCATTATCATTCAATTAACAGATAGCCAAAAAAACAAATGAAAGTCGTGAGTAAAATTCTATAGAAAATCATCTTTCTTCCAACTACCTAGCACTGGTACATATATTCAGTACGAATTAAGAAAATATTACCTGCCATTCTATATTTTTTGTGTTCTTCTGAATATATCCATTTTCACGGATTTTTAACTTTTACAAATTGCACATATATGGAGATGTAGGTTTATCCCAAACAAAAATGTACATCACACCTACCTGTTGTAAGTTACAATCACATAATATTGAATTATTTCAATACAAAAGTACCATCACGTGTTTCCCCAATTATATATTTCCGCGTTATAATTAAAGTTATGGTAAGAATGTCATAAACGGCCAGTTGAATTTATACTAAACATAGCAAGTCACATTGACGGCTAAACCGATAACACAGAAGTATTATACTACTATATTCAATGTTATAATAAAAAATGGGTGTGATTATAAAATTCTAGAAACCGTGAAGCAAGATAAAATAAGATGTGGACTTAACGACAGAGCTTCAAGTGTCCAGTTTAATTCAGTGAGTATTAAAAAACATTTTACGTAATTGACAGACATAATCATCTTTTTTATTCATTTATTTATATACGACCGAGAATGTTTATTGCATCTGGGAAGAGAAGGCGATTTAAGATGACGCCATCTAACGGAGGTTATGAAAGGTAAATCAATATCTTTATTACCAAATGTAAAATGATTATGAATGGCAAGTGAAGAGTGGCGCCATATTAATTACGTTGATAAAATATATACCAACTCCATACGGATTAGGCAGTTCAAAGTTTCAAGCGAGAATATATCGTGCGTATAGTAGTCAGCATCTTAAGGAGTCCAGTCAATAGTAATTAAGTTTTGTTTTTATTTGTTATTGGATGAAAACTTCGAGTAATTTATTTACTATAAAGTATAAAGGGAGCAGTAAATTTTATGAATGCCCCCTTAAACACATTCCGACCTTTATATAATCGCATGTTAGTAACTGTATATTGTAAATTAGTTTTAAAAATTGCTCCTTCATTATTAAATTGTTTTTTTTTTTTCTAAAAACTACGTCTTTTTTTCTGTCATGAATTTATACAATTAATACAATGATTTTTCAGACGAAATAAATAACGTATATATGCAGTAACGTAACGAATAAATGAAAGAAAAACGTATTTTTATTCTTGTAACTTTCATTTTCTTTAGAAGCTGCTCCAGAAGCGTAGTTTTCATAATTGCCTGAATAATGCAGCTTTCTCTTTTTTTCATTCTTGTAAGATTTATTTTCTTTAAATTTTGTGCTAGATTACGTAGTTTTGAAATTGTCTAGATAGTTCAGCTTTTTCATTTTTGGTAATTTCATTTTCTTTATTTGCTCCAGAAGGCTAGATTTTGAAATATTTACATTCTTAGACGATTCATTTTCATTAGATGATTCATTCTCCAGAAATCTAAATTTGAAATCGTTTAAATAATTTAGCATCATCGATACATTTTTCGTTCTTGGATGTTTCATTTTCTTTAATAGTAAATAATTCATGAAAAATAACATAATCTTTACTGGCCTCGAAAACAATGGAATTAACGTAAGTATTAAAGTAAGTATTGTGGCTATATTGTGACATAAATTGATACTACATAGTGAATATCGCAGAAGGAATTCGTACACGAACAATTACAAATTATATTCAATGTTTTTTTTTTTCACTTTAACAATTTTTAGACAAGCTGTAAATTATGAGATGAATAATAATAAGATGATAATGATAATATTGATAATAACGACAATAATGACAACTGTGCGAAAAATACAGACGTTTACATAACAATTTGCATATGGTATTTGTTGATCTGGAGAAGGCATACGATCGAGTACCTAGTTATGTTCTGTGGCGGGCTCTAAAAAAGAAAAGAGTGCATGCGAAGTATGTACAACTTAATCGTTGTATGTACAGTCAAGTCAAAATACACGTTAGGTCAACAGCTGGAGTTTCCGATAATTTTAATGTGGCTGTAAGTTTACACCAGGGTTCAGCTTTAAGCCCTTATTTATTCCTTCTTTGTATGGATGCGTTAACAGCAAACATACAGGAGGAGACACCTTGGTGTATGCTGTTTGCTGATAATATTGTTCTTATCGGAGAAGATGCTGCAGAGGTCCAGAGCAGGCTGGTAAAATGGCGAGAAAGACTGGAGAATGTTGGTTTGAAAATTAGTAGAACAAAAACTGAACATTTCTTTTGCAACTTCGGTGGTACATCTAGTTTTTCTCCTATAGCCTTAAATGGTGTATCCTTACCCGCCTGCTCCAATTTTCGGTATCTCGGTTAATTGATACAAAACGACGGTGACATTGATAAGGACGTGAGGAATAGGATAAATGTAGTATGGACGAAATGGCGAAACGTATCTGGGGTAGCTTGCGACCCACGAATGCTTTTAAAACTCAAAGGAAAGGTTTATAAAACTATTATGAGACTGACTATGCTGTACGCATCTGAGTGCTGAGCTACGAAAGAGACTGATGAGAGAAAATTACATGTGGCAGAGATGCGAATGTTAAGGTGGATGTGTGGCGTAACTGGAATGGATAAGATTAAGAATTCTTAAACCTTACAGCGGCAATGTTCCTAGATCTCCTCAGTGGCCCCATATACGAAATACACTGAGAAATTATCCTATGGAGGGTACATCCTGTGGAGGTACATCCTGAGGAGGGTACCAGAGAGGTATCACTGAAAGGTTCAGGCAGCGATGGATAGGTCGATAAGGATGTCACCGGTGGATCACTTAGGATCAGGATCACTTACTGCATTAGATTTTTCTTGTAGAGAAATCATAAGATTGTGGTTAAAAAGGTGATGTGTATACCCCAAGGAAACTAAGAAGCAAAACAAGAACACTTTTAATGCGCTAGAAAATATTTGTATGTGGCTGAAGCTATTACTGGTTTCAGTACTATTGGGTCGGCTCGCTCGGGTAGTAGCACTCTATCACAGAAAACCGACGTGAAGTATAAGTGCTCCCATTATTGCGTTTCGTTCGGTAAGTGAAAGCGCTGGAGGTCCACCCACCCTCTTCCTTCCCCCTCTCCACTTTTTTTTTTAACGTGGGGAAATCCCTTATGTATACCCACCCTCCCGGGGGAGAAGGTGGGTTATGTCCGGCTCGCACGGACTAAAACCCCACGGTGTGCCGTCAGACTGTAATTGTTGGGGCGGCAAGGGATCTTACTTGCTACTTAACTTTGTAGAGCCGCCCCAGCGGTCCGCCCGGCGGAAGGTGCCGCCGGGCTCCTACCTATAGAGAGGTAACTGGGCACGCACGGGCTACCCCCCCCCCACGTCCGCCTGACCTGTGTAATGAGGGGATGAGCCCCCCGACTACATCGCCTCAGGTCCGGCTACGATGGCAGTAAGAGTTGGGCAAAGCGCTGCCTCCTCCTGCCGGTCCTCTGTTGGCGGAGACGGCCACTCAGAGGACCCACCTCGCGGGCCCTGTCCGCCGCCTTCTTCTGCGAGATGACCTCTTTGCAGAAGAAGGCCATTGCTCGCCTCGCCTGTTCGCTGCCGAGCATGGCGGAGACCACACTCGGCAACGACAAATTCCTTCCTACTGCCGCCGTTAGAGTGCAGCGCTGTCCCTCCTATGCAACACACTCGGAAAGCGTGTGCTGCGCGGTATCTTCCTCAGCACCGCACTCGTGACAGGCGGCGGTCAGCTCCCTGCAACGGATCCGGTACAGGTACCACCCGAAAAAACTGTGTTTAGTCAGTGCCTGCAAAAACCTGAACGTCAGGGAGCCCCACTCCCTATTAATCCACTCCCGTAGGACCGGGCGGACGGCGTCGACGGTGTACGTCCCAAACCACGCGTCCGCCAGGTCCTGCATCCACCTCCTAATTGCCCCCTCCCGCAACTCCTCCTGACTTCTATCTGCCTGGGAGCCGGAGGCTCCCCACTACGTTTCCTCGCCGCCGTGAATTCGTACACGGCGGCGAGAACCCCTGCCTCCAGCTCCCAAGGAAGGGAGTTGGCAAGCGAAAAGGCCGCCGCCGACAACACCGTGCGGTACGCCCGGATCGCCCTCAGTGCCACTGTGCGCTGCGCATTACGCAGCGCGCGCACGTTATCGACACCGAGGGCATCTGCCCACACCGGTGCCCCGTAGGCTACCATCGCCCGCACGACTCCCATATAGAGTCGACGGCACCCGGCACCCGGCCCCCCTACATTGGGGAGCAACCGGCTGAATGCCGCCGCCGCCCCAGCAATTCGCGGTCCAAGCCCTGCAAAATGGGGCTCGAAACGCCTGCGCCCGTCCAGGGTGAGGCCCGAGCATTTCATTTGGGCTCCCACCCTGATCCGGACGCCCTCCACCATTATGTGGGCCCCAGGTGGTGACCTCCGCCGAGGCCCATAAAGAAGTATGGCCTCGGTCTTCTCGAGGGCCACCCTGAGGCCCAACCTCCTTATGCGCCTGACCACGAGGGTTGTGGCCATCGTGGCCAGGCACTTCACCTCCCTCCATTCGCTCCCCCCGGGCTACGACTAGGGTGTCGTCCGCGTAACAGATTAGACGCGCTCTATATGGGAGCATGCCGCGGAGCACCCAGTCGTAGCATAAGAGCGGCCCCAGGACCGACCCCTGTGGAATTCCTCCTTCTGTCGCCTGTCGGATCATTCGCCCGTCACCGTCCACGTAGGCGACTTTCCTGCCTTCTAGGTACGCCTCCACCAGCCGTCACAGATACGGAGGCACTCCAAAATGTCGAAGTGCCTCCCGTATGACCCCGTGCGGCAGGCTGTTGAAGGCGCTGGCGATGTCCAAGGCCACCGCCAACACCCTTTCTCCCTGGGAGGTCGCCTCCGTGGACAGCGACTTGAGGAGGCACAGGGCGTCCATGGTGGAACGCGCTGCCTGGAAGCCGAACTGCGCGTCCGACAAATTCGGGCCGACTCCCTCCAGGTGCTGGACGATTCGAAAAGAGACGACCCTATCGAGAACCTTCCCGACGTCGTCCAGTAGGACAAGGGGCCGATACCCAGACGCGCAGTCCGGAGGGCGGCCCTCCTTCGCGATCAGGTAGAGCCGCCCGAACTTCCAGGGCTTCGGGAACTGACCGACTGCCAAGCACCGGTCGAACAGCTCCCGAAGCCACCTCCCCAGATGACCCATTGCAAGGCCGAGCACCCGACCCGGGACCCCGTCAGGGCCGGGCGCTCTCCGCTGGTTGAGGAGGCGTTCGACAGCCCTCCCCATCTCCTCTTCCATAATTGGGAGAGGGCTGCCAGACACCTCCCCAACTTCCGCCCGAGGTGGGGGAACTTCCGCCCGAGGTGGGGGCATGGGAGGAGCAGATATTAGCGGAGGGTCGGGGAACAACTCTTCCACGACTCTCGCCACCACCTCCGGCTGGAGTGTCTCCGTCACCGGGGGCGCCCAGGATCGCAACTTCTTGCTTACAATCCGATATGGGTGCCCCCAAGGATCTTCCTCCACCGTTTGTAGCAGCTCCTCCCACGCCGCTTCTTTCGCCCGGCTGAAGGCAGCCTGCAGGGTCTTCCTGCACTCCCTTTAGCTGCTGGGGCATGGCTCACGCATGGACGCTGGCCGCCTCTTCCGCTAGTTCGCGGTTGAGACGGCTCACTGACCAGCAAGGGAACTTCGCACCCCTCCGGGGGCGTGTGTAAGTTTCGGCTTGTGAGGTGGAGACCTCGAACCTAATATATCGGTGGTCCGCTAAGGTCTCCACCTCCTCAAGCACCCTCCACACTCGGACATGGCGTGCGACAGACGGGGTGGCAAACCAGACGTCTAGCACAGACCCCCCGTTCTGTCGCACGCACGTGTGGACGTCCCCCTGATTGAGGAGGAATAGACCCACTACGGCCGCCCACTCCTCAACGACCATGCACCTCAGATTCGTGGCAGCCGCTCCCCAAGTCCTCGATTTGCCGTTTAAATCGCCCATGAGGACCACGGGAAGCGGCGACAGCCGCCTGACAGCTCCCTGCAGGGAGCCGAGGAACGCTTCGAATTCCCATAGGGGCTTATTAGGGGAGAAGTACGCCCCCAAAATGGCGTACTCTCCCCAGACGGTTGCCACGAACCCGGCACCCCTCTCTCTCACTACTAAGTGTAAACCTCGGCTGGCCACGATCGCCACGGAACCAGCCCGATCCCCAGCCTAGTGCAGCTGGGAGGGAACGTAGTACGGCTCCACGGCGACCGCGAGCCCGATACCCCATTCCGCCATTGACTGACCGAACAAATTCTGTGCAGCGGCGGAGTGGTTGAGGTACGCCTGAAGAAAGTTGCTATTGATGTGCTCCATTACTTGTCCATAGCAACTTCCTCCTGCCTGGCGGCGACTACCACCGGGTCTGTTGCCCTGACGGGGTGGTCCCTACTCTTAGTGGTGGGAGGCCTACAATTGCGGCTCCCCATCACATGTCCCGAGGGCCTTCCGGCGTCTGCGCATATGGCGCTGCGGGCCACCTCCGCCTTGCACTCGGCCACTTTGTGGCCCGCTATGCCACAGCGGTAGCACCCTTCATCTCTGCTAGAGGAGGAGGGGTACATGGGGCGGTTGTGCCCTAAGCCCATGCACTTAAAACAACGCATGGGCCTCTCCTCCAGCAGCTGGACGCGCACTGCGCTCCAACCGATCACGAGCTTACCGCCCTCAACGAGCTTCCTGGCCGCCTCTGCGGGAAGGGTAATGTGCACTGCACCAAGCCCCCCAATTTCTTTTTAACTCTCCGACCTTAATGGCCTCCACTGCACATTCGGTTTTCGCCGCCACGTCCGCCAGTACTTCGTCCCCGGACATCGAATCATCGAGACCGACGATCCGGATGTTCGCCTTCTTCGTGGGGACAGTGACCGTGGCAACTCCCGCCAACGCCATCTCCAACTGCCGGGCCAGTTCCGCGGCCTTTTCCTTACTCTGGCCCGGCAGCTCAACTTTGATGGCCTCGGTGGCCGTTGGCCTCACCCGTACATCACCGATGCCTATATCGGACAGGGTAATGTGCTGACATGCCTTGAGCATCACCTCCCTGTAGCCGACCCCCTCGCTGGCTGTCGAGTCCTGCAAGGTCAGGATGACCGCAGCCGATTGGGGGGTGGGATGTAACTTCGGCCCCGCTGATCTTTGCGGGGTCTTAGGGGCCGTCGCGGTTGAGGTCCTTGGCACCGCTGTCGTTGCCTTGGCGGCCTTTTTCTTACGCCCCACTACAGTGGCCCAGCTGGAGCCGGAAGAAACCGACGCGGGAGCTGGGAGCTCGGCCCATGCCAGCCCCAGTGGGGCTAAACTCCCTGAGGTCGCCACTTGCCCTTCTTGGGGCCTCCCTGCAGCCTTTGCTGCCTCTGCAATGGCAGCAGCAACACCGCCCTTCCCCCTCTTATCCGCCGCCAATTGTGGGCGTAAAACTTCCGGAGGTAGGCGCCTCTTCACGCTCTCCAGGCGTGCGCTCAGCATATTGGAGAACAACGCCTGGGACTCCTCCATCCGGGAGACCACCCGGGTCAGAGCCTTCTGCCGGTGCCGGCATAGGGGGAGGAGGTGGAGGCATATCTTTCTTGGCGTTCGTCTCCCGCCGCCACGCCAGGACCTCCAATACAAGGGCCCGACAAGTTGTTGGACTTCCTAACCGTCTCATAGATGGATGCAATTTTGGAGCCGGCAAGAGCCTTCAGGCGTTGGGCGTCCAAGAAGTCCACGTCGATAAAAGTAGGTTCCAATTCGCAGTCGGAGCTAGACAAGGCGGAGCCTGCCATCGAATTGGCCGCTGAGACACCCACGGAGCCGGCGACAGAGACAGCAGCAGACTCTGTGCCAACACAATCAGCCAGGGCCCGGTCAAACGACCCGTCAGCTACTCCTATAACGCCACGGCTACTCCCACGCATCCGTGCAGTACCCCTACGGGAGGTGTTCACCTTCGGAACCGCCCCCTCCTCCACCTCCGTGTCGGAATCTTGAATTTTCCCGGTATCGCTGACACGTCGCGCCCGGGAAGATCTAGTGACTCTCTGTGCACTCATGGTTCACTGGTGACCAAAGGATCACGCAGCGAACCAAGAGGCAAGAGAACAAAGTCCTAGTAGCGAGGCCAAGTCACAGAAAAAGAAGAAACAGTCCGATAAAAACAAAGCCAGGTCAAGAAATAAAAGAAATCCACGCCAAATCCAAAAACAAGCTAAGTTGGGTGAGTGAATTAGTCCAAGATCCGTAAGCAAGCCAATGTCAAAGAGAAAATCCACAGAGCACCACCGAAAACCATTTATAAGTGCACCTACCCTACCGCGATAACTTCTAAAGACACGGAGCGAGCGCAAACACGTGCGTCTCGCTAGTATACCGCGTGGACACTCCTTCCCCCTCTCCTCTCCCCTAACCTACCCTCTCCGCTCCCATCCCCCCATCCCCAAACACAGACTGACAACGCACTTGCGATAACCCGGGTGTTGCTAGTGTCTCTGGATGGTGGTGATCACTTAACATCAGGTGACCCACCTGTTCTTTTGCCAGCTATGGTATAAAAAAAAATGGCTTCTAATGATGAATTTTTACAGAAAATACGAAACGATATCACGACGTCTCGACGATGTCATATTTGCACAAGATTCGACGGTGAACAAATTGAAAAAATTCATTAGGTGGATTAGTTTTAAAAAGTGAACTTTTAAATTAATAAACCGGAACCTAGGTGAAAAGAATGCTATCAACCTTGATACTCATGAGAGTAAAAAAATACAAACTGACACATACAAATCCACGGACGCAGACTCTGGGCGATATCGTGCCCAATTTTCATATTTATTGTTTACTACAGGTGTGAAGCTCTACGCCTACAGCGAGACTATTATATACACATGTAACTAAGATAAGCCATGTTGCCACTCGTACTTACAGCTCAATAGAGGCCAGTAGATATACTTACAGGTGCGAAACTCTACGTCTACAGCGGGACTGCTATATACATAAGTAACTAAGATAAGTCATGTTACCGCTCATACTTACAGCACAATCGAGACCAGTAGATAGACTTACAGGTGCGAAACTCTACGTCTACAGCGGGACTGCTATATACACATGTAATTAAGGTAAGTCACGCTGCCGATCTTACTTACAGCTCAATTGAAACCCGTAAATAGACCTACAGGTGTGAAACTCTACGTTTACAACGGGACCGCTATATACAAAGGTAACTAAGGTAGTCACGTTGCCGTTCTTACTTACAGCTCAATCGAGACCAGTACATAGACCTTTAGGTGTGAAACTCTACGCCTACAGCGGGACTGCTATATACACTTGTAACTAAGGTAAGTCACATTGCCGCTCTTACTTACAGCTCAATCGAGACCAATAGATAGACCTACAGGTGCGAAACTCTACGTTTACAACGGGACCGCTATATACAAAGGTAACTAAGGTAAGTCACGTTGCCGTTCTTACTTACAGCTCAATCGAGACCAGTAGATAGACCTATAGGTGCGAAACTCTACGTCTACAGCGGGATTGCTATATACACATGTAACTAAGATAAGTCATGTTACCGTTCTTACTTATATATAAATTGAGAACAGTAGATAGTATTGTAAAGAGTATTATGTTCGTTTAGTTTATTTTCTGGTTTGACTTTATTTCAAATTGATTTATGGTGTACTTTCAAGAATTGTAATTAAGTATTACAGGTTATGGTTTAGTTTAATCCTTATATGTCGTCTCTATTCTTTATGTATTATGTAACTCTAACAGGGTTCAAAATATCTTTTTAAATGTGATAGTTAAACAATCGGTGAATACTACAAATAATTAAATGTGTTTCAGATTAATCAAATTTATGTATATCCTAGCGGAAGCGCCGTTACTGCAGAGGACAACCCGCCCATTATGAAATCTCCTGCATTAAATCCAAGACATGGTAATCATCTTAAATGCAATAAAGATGAAATATGTTTTAAAAATATCCAAAAGAAATAATTAATATTAAATTTTATTATTATAATTTTGTAATAAAATATTTTTCAAACTACCTTGAAATTATAGATAGTTAAAAACAACTAATAATCAAATAAAACACATTATTCGAGAATGTAGGTGATAATTCTAGTGTCAATTATATGTTGTCAATTATTATTAACAATAGCAATGGTTGGCAGGAGTTATCGCATCATGGCAACAGCAAGCATTATCCAAGAATCAATAGACCGTTGTGAAGTATAATGCTGCTGGGTAATTGCCTGTTTTCTATGTTGCAATTTGTATGATATTGTGTGATATAATGATGTACTGAAAATCTGTTGTTCGTATCATTTGAGTGTATAGAAAGTGAATTTTCACACCTAAAATTAAATAATGATATTTTTAATAATTTTCTATCTACTAAGCAGGAATAATACATTTTATATATTTGATTGTAACAATCACAGCCTGCAATGTATCATAAATATTCCAAATATTAAATGTACACATTAAAGTATACAATCAGTTGCAACATAAAAGAGTTCCAATTTATAATGTACCGTTATATACAAGCTTTGTATGTTATAAAGATTTATATGCATGTTTTTTTTTAATATTATACATCGCTGTTGTCGATTTTTCAGGTATTTTAAAAAAAGACGGTGATACAGAGACGACACCTTCAACAGAGACGACACCTTCAACAGAGACGACACCTTCAACAGAGACGACACCTTCAAAAAAAATGAAACAAAGAGTGTTATGCCGGTAATTATATGTAATATATATACACTTAATTAACTAAAACTTAATTATAATTTGGTTTTAGGAAGCGAAATAAAACTCATTTATTTCTCTGAGAAATGAAGAATGATATTTTTATTTATCGAGTACTTTACATACTCACATAATATTTACATAATAACACTATCTTACCTGAAAAATTAAGAAACGACAAAAAAAAAGTTTATTGTTCACCTCTCAATTTATACAACCTAATGAGACAAAATTAATCTCACAAAAATAAACTCACCATGCGTTCTTCGTCTTAGACCAAATGACAGACCGTTTGACAAACGTTGAACAAACAGTGCGCGCGCATATTCATCTTAAAGAGTTCTTCAATGAAAGTCACCTATGTTGTAAAAGGTCTCTGAAGTAAAAAGATCTCTGAATAGACTCTCTCTTGGTATAATTTAAAACCAAATCATTACAATTCTGATCTGTACAGTGAGTACAATAATCTATATTCCACATACATATAAACACAAACTTACCAAATACTTTAATATGAGTGTTTTACCTACCAATAAGACGCATATTGTGTCCGGGAGCTTTATTCAAAGCCTCATATATATTTTGAGATAGTAGTCCTCCTGACTCCGCCCACAACGACCTTCCTATTGGTGGCATGTCATTGCCTGACATCGTAGGATGTGGGTAGTGTACAATGTTCGCTTTTTTATTGCTATCGTGTCGCTATAAATATCGACACGCCGTCTCATCTTGCTTATTGGAGTCTAAAAATTTGTTAGCAAGTATGAGGCTTCGAGCAAGGCTCCCGGACACAATGTGCATTTTATTAGTAGGTAAAACGCTCATATTGTGTCTTAATGCCGTTATTCGACGCCTCATACATATTTTGACTCATGTTTGTTATCGCGTGGTTAACGGACGCCAATTAACTCTATTATTATTAAATAGGATAAATATTTATTATTATTATATGGGATCACATAGAAATCAAACCTAAATGCTAATATGTAACAACTTTTTATGTAAAATCAAACTGGAATAAATTGCTTCCTCAATAAATGGTCTTGTAAATATCTGTTATTGGTACAAACCACCTTATTATAGTATTTTTAAAACGTCCTACTATACTTCCAATTAGCTCTGGACATAATCTTATAGATGGGCTCGTTATCTAAACAGCTTCTAAATGCTACTGCCGATCGAATAATGCCAGGTAAGGCCTCAATGCCGGCCTCTTTTAAAACTGATCTAACCCAATTTCCTATAGTTGTTTTAGAAGCTGCTCATGATACACCACAAGCTGTAATAAACAGACTATCTGAAGACGACATACCTTGTTCATGAGTACCAACCGTTAACACTGATTTGATTAAATTGATCGGATCTAGAAATGGATTTTCTGTATTAGGTAACAACCTCCAACCGGATTGTTGGTGTTTATCATAATCAGTCTTGGAACCAAAAATTAGCCTGGAAGTAATATGATCATTATCAGTTATTATTAATTAAGATTAGATGAAATAATTAACAAAGTTAAATCATGGACTCAATAATATTACTTCACAAGTTCGAGAAACCTCATATAGAATCAATGGTGCTTCTATGCGCAAGCCAAGTTTCAAGCTTCCGAGAATCAACTGGGAGGAGGAGTAGAAGGAGAACCTGGAGGCAACTATTAGAAAAACACCCATCGCCTGGTTTTAATACTAATACTGGTAATTAATACAATGGGTATGAGATTCTGTACGCACGCAGGCTAACCGAAACTTCAATTGGATTGCGAAAGCTGGTCGTTCCATGCATCTCGATCGCGTTGATCTGGTGTTACATATCTGGGTACGACACGAGTCTTCCGAGACACGAAGAGGTCGATTTCTGGAACCTCCCATTTCCTGAAAACGAATTCTGTCAGTGTAAAGAAAAGATGCCTTTCTGTTAACATACTCTGTTGCGATAACCTGTCTGCTACGACATTGTATCTTCCAGGAAACATAGTGAGGGACTAAGTAAATCTCGTAATTATAGAGAATTTGAAATATCTGATACGTCAAATTCATTAGAGCGTCTGATATCATACGGCTTTCGTTCCTGAGGTTTGCTACTATAGACCTATTGTCGCTCTGTAATATCAGAGTTGCATAACACAGGTAGTAAGCGTATGCTGCTATATACTTTATAACTGCAAGAATCTCTTTGTGGTGAGAATGAAAATGCTTTACCTTTGTCCCAAATATAGCTTATCTGATGATCGTCTAATTCATGAACCTATGGGTATCGGCAGTGTCTGTTGTTACAAAGTGAATTCGCTGTGGGAAGTGTAACCTTGCTCGGTTTTGGCAATTTTTGGCAAATGGCTCGATTATCACCTTCGCTGGTAACTGGTGACGATTTTGCGGGTGATTTTCAAGAAGATAATTGCAATACATCATTAAATGATGAAAGTTCAGTCGGCCCAGAGGGACGATCAATCGAGAAAAATTCAGATGCCTTATAAGACTTTGGATCACCCGAAGACTTGCTTTCTTTCGAAATAAAAGTTGAAATATCATGTTTCTTAAAGCTTGTACCTTCTTCTTAAGGACGTGCGTTTGATTCTGCCAGGGATCCCAAATCAAACTTAAATATTCTATGAACCCCTGTGGCACTAAAACAGACTTCTCTTTGTTGACCTTTCACCCCAGCAGCTGCAAGGTCTGAAGGGCCAATTCTATCTGTTCTTCCAATTGTATCCTTTCCTGGGTTACTAACAGATAGACATCTAGAAATACAACATTGCGGATACCCTTCTCGAGTAGTTTTTCTGCCGTCCAGTTTGATAGGGCCGCAAAAGTACTAGGTGTAGCAAGGCCGAACGGTAAATACGTCATTTGCAAAACTTTTCCTCGATATTACAACCAGAGAAACCACCGATGTCTCGGATGGATCAATAAGTGATTGTACGTTTATGTCAGATCTACTTTGACCACCCAGTCCTGTTTCTGCAAAAAGTCTGGCACTCGATTTACTGGAATCATTCGCAACTTCTTTATATTGAAAAAAGCGTTGGGCCCTTTCAAATTGAATATTGGTCGTAGAGCCTGGTTGTTGTTGGGTACGAGAAACAGGATTGATATGAAGCTCAAGGTTTCTGGAGCTGGTTCTAAAATGTTTTGCTCTAAATGTTAGGCTCTGTATTACCAAATCCATCTGTTTCGAATGTGGAATTTCGTAACGACTCATGACCCTCCTTAGCGAGGTCAGAGGAGGTATCGAGCTAAAAGGCATTCGGTACCCCGATATTATCTTCACTAAGGTCTATGGGGCGCCTAGTGATTTCCAAACTGCAATGAAGTTTTTTAATCGCTCCCCTTGAAATGTTTGATTGTCAATGCCTTTGATTGTCAATATTTCTTGTTACATTTCATGCTACCTTTTTCTCGGAATTCAACAATTCTTGTCGGAAACTGAGCCTGTTTCTCTTGGACGTGATACGAATGGTGGAAGCGTGGTCCAGCCAAACGCATTTTGTTTGGGGTCCAAAAAACTGGGTATTCAAACCATAAGATACTATATTAATACTGAATTAATAGTGCCCATTACCTTGAGGAGACATCGATCTGGGATCACATGATGATGCAACCCCAAGCTGACCTGTATTTTGTACTTTATTATTGGATTTAACTTGTGAAAACAAAGATCCCGTGATAGGTATCTTCTCCTGAAAATCGAATATTTTTATACTACCATTCTCTTTAATGAGGTCAGAAAATGCCGTCTTTTCAAACAAAGTCTTTTGAACGGGGTACTTTCTTAAATCGATCACGTAAATATTCATCTTTTACGAAATTTAAAAAGTATTCTCTTCGCTGTTCTAATATATTCGCTCGCCTACCACAAATCAATTGTAAACAATCATTGAATATTTTTTGAAAATTTTCGGAGAAAATATCGTTTATTTTCCCCACCAGGTCATCTTTATTCGTTTCTCAGACGCCCACTCCACGAGTTTCGTGAAACAGTCTTGAAAAGATTCTCCTTGCATTATAAGAGAATGTCTGAAAGATGCCAACGATTTATCGGATGATAATGTAATTGATTTACCGTTATCAAAATACTTTAGTTCGTCATTGTCAAGGCTTGTGAAACCTAGGCGAGCATTATATATTTTTAACATATCGGAGTATCCTACATTTTGCCAGTCCTCCGATTCGAAATACTGAAATGAAAGTAATTTATGTAACCGGTCTGGTGATGCGGTAGGTCTCGTCCATACTGTTTTGATAATTGCAATTGTTATTGTCGGTCACCGAATGTGGTGTAAAGCTCCCGATATTTAACAAATAGTTTTGTATTTCACTGACCTAATGAGTAAGTCATACTAATGCATTTGTATTTCTACAGTTCCGTTCAATCCTCTTTCTATTACTCTTCTTTCGTTTTCTATTATCTGACAAGTCTGTTGTCGAGGTATCTGAAGAGTTCGACAAGTTTTCTATTTGATTATCCATGATAATCACTGCAATAAGTAATGTCTATCGAGTGATGTCTAACTATAGAGTAATGTCTAACGAACGCTAACATCGTTTTACACTTGTGAACGGAATAAAACTTAGGACGCCAATGAGCTAGATGAGGCGGCGTATCGATATTTTTAGCAACACGGTAGCAACGAAAAAGCGAGCATTGTAAACTACCCACATCATATGATGTCAGGCGACGAGATTCGGCCAATAGGAAGATCGTTGTGGGTGGAGTCCGGAGGACTGCTATCTTAAAATATATATGATGCTTCAAATAACAGCGATAGGATACAATATAGTTAAAACTAACACTTAAATTTAACATATTTTATACAGCCACTCAAACTGTACTCGCTGTCCGTAACACGGATAGTACAAAAATTAAGTTACAATAGAAAAGATAAAACCAAAAATGAATTTATCACCACATGTATGATTAGAATTAATCAATCGGGTACAGATACACAATATTACGCTAGTTAGTGGATTTCTAAATATGTCCCTTTTGCTGCTATTAAACCCATTTACAATGGGTACGCCCGAGACAGATATAAGTTTGTTCTGCCACCGAAGAAAGCGGTTTTTAATAAATAGATATAACAAATTTTTGATCCGTCATCCGACCTTGCTACCATTATAACATGTAATTATTCATTTTACAGATATTGTGGGAAAAGATTCTTGCAGGCTGCCGACGATGGAGATGAATGCGAGCTCGCTCCAGATCGTTTCCGTTCATGCATAGATATGGTATCATGTGTGAAATGCGCTCAGGTAAGCTAAGCTTGATATTCCCTACTATGCTTTGTCATAAATAAATGATACACTTGACAACGACTATTTATTTCAAAAAAATGGCACTGTGAGTACAATCATAGATGGTGCCACCAGTTACATTTTGTTACAAACTTAACACACCCACTTAACAAAATACTAGGTTCATACATTTACCACACTATATTTATCAAACATCAGTATACATCTATATAATATATTTTAAAACAAACCAAAATCACCATTATTACTTATCAAATAAACTAAACATTTCTAAAAAATTGTAATGTTTCATTTTACATAAACCCTTAAGAAGAAGTAAGTAAGAAGATCTGTGGGCATCTCTGAGGTACATAATTATTTAATGTTTACAATTTCACTAGCAATTTTCTCTCTACAAAAATGATACCGCACATCTATATGTTTAGATCATTTACGATGAATAGAATTGGTTGACAACTTATGGGCTGACTAATTTTCATTACATATTGGTATAGGATAAGTTTTATTAGATAACTTAAATAACAAATATTACAAATACACTGCTTCTCTGCAACTTTCTGAAATGCCCATATACTCTGCTTCCGTATTAGACAACGCTATGGTATTTTGCTTCTTGATTTCCCAAGATATTGCACAATTTGATAGCCTGAAAAAATATCCAGTATATCCATATCCATTCCTGAACATTTTCGGCTTCCTCCCTGTCTGATTTTCTACTAGTGTCTTGAGTGTGTGAGAATCTTTTGTCTTTAAAAATATTCAAAAGCCATCAGACTGAAGTTGTCGACAAATAACAGTAAATATTTTTTCCTTCAATAGATCTGGCTTACGTAAGTCCACAAACATTTGCGTGTACGACCTTAAGAAGTTCCTTGCCTTTGTTACCAATATCACACTATGCAAACTTACAGGACACTATGCAGTTTGTTTGACCTGAGCCTTGTCTAAGAATGACATTTCTTTTACACCAACATCACGTTAATATTTTTGCTACTTAGATGACGAAATCATCTATGCCACACGCTTCCGGATACTGCAGTCAACCACCAATCTACTTGCTTAATTCTCAACTTTTATACTCCTCCAACCAAATCTGCAGTATCCACAAGCTCACTCTTTTGGTTATAAATATTCTAATCAAATGTCACTTTGTTTCCTTTACTAATTAACTTGCTGACAGATAAACGAGCTCTTAGTTAAATTTGGCACATATAATACTTCCATCACTCTGTTCTCGTGTTCGGTATCTCGTAGAACTGTAGATATTTTCACATCGCTACACCCTTCAACAGAAATTTTCGTTTTATCGGCGATGATAATCTCTTGCACTTGGTGTTGATGACAGCTGGCACAGCTATCGACATACCACTCCATTTGATTGAAGTTACCACTGAAAAATACAGCATTGAATGCATGTTGGAGTATTTTTACATTTGTTTATAGAATGGCTGTATTGTTTATATTTAAAACATCTGATATTTGATAGGACGTTTTGTGATGACGTTTGTCTATGCACGTGCGATTTGTTTTTATTTCTGTATTACCAACCCTTCGTCGCAAATACATTCTGTGTACAACTTGTACCAACTTCACTTCCGTTCTCCATATTGAGTAACTTCTATTTAATGGCGTCAGCTGTCTCAACTAAATCCCGGAATATTCTACCGCCATGATCATCTGTTCAAATTTTCAGGCAATCCAGCTATTAATAAAGAGCCAATCCACTCCTTACTGATTTTGAAACATGTATTATTTAATCGCTGACTTGTTTCTGGCAGCGAAGGCACATACTGAGACATTGTTTCACAATTTTCTCGACGAATAGATATAAGGTTTCGAAGCAATCCGATGCGCCGTGTGTAGCCATTACCATCAAATAGTTTTTCAGTTTCTGCCATAATAGTTTCATGGAAAAGTGCAATAATATAATATCACTATAACTAGAATATATAAACGGAAATGACTATGAACTAAACCCATGTCATTGCGTACGTGTAATATTTATTACCTTGACAGCAAGCTAAAACAATTAGGTACGAATAAACTTTACGGAAGAAGTAACTAATAGATGTCGTCAAAATCTATTTAAACGCTAAGCCGTAGCTATCATCGTATCAAAGTATTATGAAGACTTGTAATAATCTAATATCTGGTTAGTGTGTTCACTCATTCTTATAACGTGAGACCATTTAACCATAATATGAAATAATGTAGTATAATTATATTGAATAAATAATTAAATGTTGTAAGAATTGTAAGAAAAATGTACATGTCAGGGAAGCGAAAATACTGATATGCTATTAGAATTTAAAAAGAAATAAAATTACCTTGTAATGAATCCTAGTACAAAAATATCGGAAAAATTTAAATGCTATAAAAATGTAAGGAGAATGTACACAATGAAACAATAAAGTAATAATATGAAACAGGAGCGCACATAGTAAATGTATAAAAGGGAAGAATAGTAAGTAGTTTCGAATAATAAAGTCTCGGATGAAAGTCCGAGGAATGGGAAACTAAAATAGACATTTATATTATTAGGTTATAATGTTAAAGTCACATACTAATAATTGGCGCTTCGAAACAATGATTTTAATTGTTTGGTATATTTTGAAACTGACAAAATTTACGTTGTCTAGTCAAAGTGAGAATCACACACGACTTAGGAGCCATTCATATGTTCATTAATCCAATTTGTGTAGGAAACCCCGTTGTATACTTTCATCACTCCCCATGGCGATAACAGAATAATATAGTGTTTTATGTGGAAGACAAAAAGTGGTAACAATTGTAATATTATATTACAGGCTATGGTATACCACTGCCTATCTGACGAGGAGGGTGAGTTCGAAACAAACCCGTGCTCTTGCACACCCGTGGATGGTTGTGTTAAAAGGTAAAAATCTCTCAAAACTTCGAATATCACCGTAATGTGTGAAAGTAATTTCAACATTGTTTCTAAGCTCTCCCTTGGCATGCAAACGTTCGTTAGCAAGACAGTTAGCTGTAGCCGAAAAGCCACCACTTTTCTCTCTACGTCTCTCTCGTCTATTCATTTTCTATCTATATAAATAAAACGAGGTACGCATTTGTGATCATATCGTTCAAATGCTAGCGCATAGATTTCGATTTTTTATGTAAAATAATACATCGTTATCTTCATTTATGTTCAGCTATGTGTTTTCTAGCGAATTTCTATCTGCTTATGTTTTGGTCTTTGTACATACATTTATTGATACGATAATAAATAAGGCAGACCAAATGACGTGTATCAGCTAGTATATCCAAAAGTCCAAATATTTTATTTTCCTTTCGAACAAACAGAAAGGGATTCTAATGCTACGATAACAATTAAATTGACATACTTGCAATTTTCGAAATTAAAACTAGCAAATAGCTTTTCCGATTTCTTATATCTGATTGTTCAAAGTATGAGGAGTAAAATTTAGTAGCTAACCAATAAACTACAATTACGTGATATTATGCTTTTAATTTATTTGGTTCTTAAACCATCTTCTTTAGATTTTATTATAAGCACGATAAACGAGAACACGATAAGACAGCTAAGGGAAAATGTCGTGAGGAAACCTGAACTTGAGATATGTTCTTGTAGTACTACTGTGTGTGGGAAGACATAGAACTGTGGATTTCTTAGAGTTTAAAACAGTCAACACGTCGAGGTGATTAATTCCGTACTATCTTTTGGGAGGAGGCCTATGACCTTACGGTGGGTCTCTTACAGGCTAACGATGATGACGATTATATTAATGTGTCGGTAGGTGGCTGGGCTTGTCTCTGCTGAGCTTGTGCATTCCTTGCTTGTGTTGCTACCTCCCGCTCCGCTGCGTGCACCGAGCTGCTCGCGCCGTCCATCTCATCCGCGGAACGCACGCACCACGGCTCGACTAAACGCCATTATTTATTTTGTATAAAGTAGGTGGCGTACTAATTGGGGTTTGTAACAGACCCAACTTCGTATAATAAAAAAAAAAAAAAAAAAAAAAAAAAAAATTTAAGTTGTCTCATCTAGTGTCGAGTAGTATCCGTGTAAGTGGGTACACGAGCGGTACGACGCCTGTACTAGACGAAGTAGGCGGAGCTTGAAACTCCTGCGCGGGTCATACGATGTGTAGGAGGGATGGTTTGATGGAATATCTGCAATGCGGAGAACGGGGAAAGGGGAAAGTGATATAAGCTTTGGTAACGGTCGTTTGAGGATTAGTGTGGTTGTATCCAGGGAAGAGTCTACAATAGTCTGCGTGAGTTCGCGAACCTTCGTAACCGTTATTCTAGTTCGTCATAACGCTAGTTCTCATTAAAAGAACAAAGGAAATAGTTACTTTGTCAATAAATGTGCGCGAGAGTTCGTTCGTAACAAAATTAAAGTCGAAACCTACGCAGTTCAGCTACAGTGCCGGCAAAGTGTCTCGAATTGTACAGCATTAGTCAGAAATCCGCATGGTTTACCTAGACCATGAGCATCTGAGGGCAGGGCCGAGGTAGCAGTCGCGATGTTCTTCATGTGGTGCGCGAGAGTTCGTCAAGTGTATTAGAGAAAATCTCGTAAAGAAAGCATATTAAAAGAGCGTCAGTGAAAGAAGTGCGTGAATTAATGGTCAATTTAGAGTCAGTACAGTGAATAAGTTGCGAATATGAATTACGTAATCAAGCTAAATGAACACGTAAAGTTACGTCTTGGCGAAGTTAGGTATTGTTGTGTTATAAGTATTCTAATCCATAATTTGTTAATATTTTGTGTTCGTGGGACCTACGAGACTGTAAGTAATTTATAAATTATTAGAATATAACTTTGTGTGTGAATTTCTATTTATAGAATTCAAACAATAACCTGTTGCGTAAATGATCACAATAAGACATACATTACATTGCATTAGCAAAAGGGATCTGTAATTCTGTTTTATCAGAAAGAAAGATTATTTAATTGTTGTTAATCTATAATTAGAATTCGTTCTGAGTCAAGTTCACAGGCTTTTGGCGAAGTAGAGGTTAGTATTATGCATTTAGTAGTTGTTGGCTTGAATATATATATATTTGTCTGAAGAATGTGAACTAGATTCTACTGGTATATTCACCTTCTTTGTTATTCTCACAATGCGCGAGTTACAGATCTTTTAGCTATTAATATTAATAATTGTTACATGAATCGGATACATTATTGAATACATTAAGAAGGTTTGAATTCTATAAAAGTCAGGTAATTGTTTATATGCAGTTGTTGTCATAAAGTGTGTAAAGATGTGATATTTCAACCATGTATTTATGCAACAGCAATGATTATTTCACTAAAATGTAAATTATTATATAAAGTAAGTTCAATATATTGCAAACCTAATTAGAAACTTTAAAGTTAAATAAACATAATATTATTGAGGAATATAAGCTGTTAACTAGGGTAGGTTCTCTAAATAATTTTAATATGTTGTACTCAATAATTTTATTCATATGATTCAACCAAAAGTATTTATTAAAGAACACAAACAAAGACACAGTACTATACATAAGCTAAGGTATTGTAGTTCTGATTCTATCAGAATGAGGTAAATTGAGGAAGAGAAGGTTCGCATTGGTAAATCTGTGACTTTATAATTTACTTACTAAATAATTCTCTAAACTGATGTTGATTCGAGTTCATAAGCTTTTAGTCAGCAGTGTTTTATTATAGGGAGTCCCAGTAGGCGTTGATTTGGGTTGCACCTAAAGCATATTACGCTTCGGCGTTTTTAACTCTCTCTCTCTACCAGGTAAACCGTTTTGCTGGGTAGGGAAGGGGTTACATATGCCTGAGGGGAAGTAGGGTTGTTGTCAGCGATACGTTAGCCCTGACCCGGGAATTGGTTTGGTCTGAAATGCATTGCGCATCTCCACCAAAGCACGAACCGGTAGCCGTCTTTTGTCTGACATGATCAACTCTCATGAAGCCTCTGCCTGGTGTTGTCTCTCGACTTAACTCAAAATCAGCATCCTCTTGTGTTTATAATTCAAAAGAATATGAACTGGATTCTACTGCAAGTTATGGGAAGCTTTCTTTAAGATTGTCACAACCCCACACTATACTCTTTACAGTTATCAACAACACTTGTTTCATAAACCATTTATATTGCTAAAGTTTAATTATAATTGAATTCTAAATCCTCAATCAAATATATGACTATATAACTTGAGTACATGATTATAATAGGAATCTTAAGAAGTTACAGATAAAATAAGGCAGATATATTGCCATAAAATATAAAGATTAATCTATAATGCAAAAAGGGTATAGAATTAAGTTGAGATCTCAATAGGCTAAGATAATATTAGTATTGTAATATTATAAATGAATATTATATACATAATATATACATATATATATATATAGAACATATCTATTTTTGGTGCTTAGGCCAGATCGAGTTTCTTGCCGGTTCTTCTCGACTGGATAGGTTCCGAACCGGTGGTAGAGTCTTCTGAACCACACTATACAATTGCTTTGCAAAGGGATTGAACCCTTATGCCTATACAATCAACTATTACCAGTATCGCTTGAATGTGTACTGAGCAGAGTTAGCACAGCATTATTTAATTTATTTGTTGTTATTTATTAACAACTTTGGTAAAGAATATTCTGTGTGGGATCCTCTTAGTACATTATAAAGTAATGGTGACTGGAACCAATCAGAAGTTCAACTACCAACCTAAATTAAACACTACAATACTATTTGTAGTCTAAATGCTAGTGCCGACTTAGCTCTGCACATCCTGCACCAATCCTAATCCGCTTTCCTTTTGGAACTAGTGCGATTATATAATTCTATTAATGGTTATGTCTACCAATTAAAAGGCAATAATATATTTACTCTAGTGGGTATTTAGCCTTTTGAATAATCAAACTGCTATGATTTTCACCCCATACTACTTTGTTAGGGCGTAGCTAGTCTTCTCTATATCCATGTCCTTTGATCCACACCGTGTTAAGTGACCTGACGAGTGGATTGGAGCTGACCTTTATGTCTCTCCTCGTATCCCAGTGTCAATCGTGTCGCTATACCCGTGTTGGGGAGGCTTGGATTGAAGCAAGTTACATTTCCTCCTCGGATTGACTTTGTCTCCTTGGAACTTCTTCTTCTATCTCGTGAGAACCATGGTAGTCTTGATGTTTATCAGCTCCAATCACTCACTAGAGATTAATCTACGACATTTCTTCAATTGATTTTATTAGTTCCTAAACTCCTTATATCTCCGCCTCTTATACATGTAAACTCCCAGCAATGCTGGTAGAAGTTGATTGTTGGGCTTAACTGTAAATTCACTGTAATTACAGTTGCCTCTCAGAGGTGGGCTTGAGGAGGTGGGTCTTTTAAAAAAAAATATAAAAATACTTTACAAGACCTAACACATTTATTACATAACTTAACATTCATAAAGGGTATTTATAGGGTGTATGTATATAATAATTTAATGTATTATGTCTACAATGGTTCATTTAGAGATTTAATTTGACTTTAAATTATTACATTTAGTACTTGTTATTTGTTTACTTTATTTTGTAAAACTGTTTTAATATGTGTTATTACTTCATTTAACTGATTTTAACCAACTGCATTTAATATTCATTATTATTTTCTATATTTGATTTTAACTATTTGCATTTAATATTTGTTATGTGTTTTCTAAAGTTCTAACTACATTAACTATGAACAATGTAATGTTTTGTGAGTACCAGATTAAAACAACTTGGTTCTACAACTTTTGTTTCAATACACAACGTAAAAGGGTCCTAATTACTAAATGATCATGGTAATAATAATAAGAGTGATGGTGAGTTGGAGATGAGGGAGATGAAGTGACGCTGGTGTTGAGTGATCTCAGAGAGAGATGAGAGCTCTATGTATGGAAGAGGGAGGGGCGTTACAGGTTTCACATACTCCGAATATTTTAATACATGTCGCTTGTTTACTTTAATAATTGATTAATAAATAACCTGGTGTAGTAAGATGATTATAACTTTTACTACAACGCTGAATATATATGAGTAGTTTACTTTATCGTCTTGGCAATGTAATGTACTCGAGTAAACGAATTCATGTGCATACGTACAAACATCATTTAAGATAATTTTTTTTCTATGAATAAAGTTTTTATACATGCACGATTAGTAACTTTATGTTACAATCATATAAATTATCTAATTTCCACCACTTATTTTTAACGTACACAAAAAATATTTTTACAATAGTTACTATCATAATAATTATTCTAGAAACGAGTGTATATTGCGTTTACTTTCCATAGCATCAGTGCCTAAAATGAAGATTATCCTCATCTATATGTGAGATGGCAAGACGGTTCATCATATGCTTTGATAGAATGTAATATATATGACAATATAAAAATCCACTTCCAATTACAATTAATAACGAAATTTCGTACACAATATTTAATCATTCAAAAAAATATTGTAAATAATTTAAAAAATGTAATGAATTAAAAAAAGTTACACAAATTAAATACAAAAACTCGATATATAAAAAAGTAGGTGGACAAATCAAATAGATAAGGTGAAATCTGTTATAATTATCCAAGACTTAATCCATATTAATTATAATAAAACAAAGATATAAAAATGTTAGACATATCACACAACCAACTCATAAACATACCATATGTACGCTTCCCACACTCATGGTTTTGCTAACTGACTTCAAAAAAAGGGGAGGTTCTCAATTCGACTGTTTTTTTTTATATTTGTTACCAAAATTTATGCCGCTTATAAGTTTAGGGGTCAAAGTGGTCGCCATGGCCGAAACCGGTCGGACCAATCATTTGTTACCTTAGAACTTTGGACTGGGTGAACCAATTTTGATGATTATTTTTTTATTTCAAAGCTGTGTGGTTTATCGATCTAAAATATATCTCTAGATAGCGCAAATAAATATATGTTTTATTTAATTTAATTAACTATTTAGCTTTTTAGTGTCTTATGGGTTTTTGATTGAACTCGGTTATTTTTTAAAGCTTGTAATAGGCCAAACAAGAATACTTCTATATGAAGGAACATTACAATTACACTTGCCACACCATTTTTAACAAAACAAAAATGTGTGACTTCATTTTAGGGAACAAATATAAAAATTAATTAAAAAAAAACGTTAGTGCTAAATTGTAATTGTTTTGTTTTCGAACTACGCTATTGACCTAGCAAAGTCTTAACAGCTTCATCCGACTACAAATTGTAATTGAAACATAAGTATCTGTATATTTATGTATATTTGCACAACATTATTTTTTTGTAATAAAACTTCTTCAGGCGCCATATAAAAGGGAAAATTGCGTTACCGTTACCATATTGATTTCACTATTAAAATAGTTATCCGTTACGTATAAATCACAATTTGTATACAGTTGCCATTTTTGAAGGAGTATTCCACGTATACTCATAAATTATAAAAAAATATAAATGTCTGTATGGAAATAAATGTTAGTATTAGAATGTTGTTTTATTTGCTCCGACTTCACCCGAAAACATATATTTTGTACCACAGTTTAGCACAGTTAGCATGTTTGTGGCACAGTTCAGCTCAAAATTATGTTAAAATTTTCGATATTATAGGCTAATAAGTCTGACTAAAAACTTGATACAGAAAAGTGAGGTTACGCGGTAAATAGATTGATAGAACAAATGTACCATACGATAAACAGAAGTAGAAAGCTATATTTAAAATTAAAACATAGCACCATTTATAAGACATCTATAAGAGTTAGCTTTGTGTTTTTTTTTTTTAACTTTATTTTTGGCAATCGATCTTTCCGATTATTACTGCCATTATCACGTAGTCAATAATATCACAAGCTTCGTGTGATCATTCCAATATTAAGCAACGTGTGAATCCATATTCTAACAAGATGGTGGATCCCTTGCTAGAACCTTCTAGGGAGTTTTTGTGGCATCTCAGAATTTCATGCTCCGTGTTATTATTTTCCATTCACTTCACTTATGCATAATAAACTATATTTCGTAAAACACCACCAAATTTACACAATATATAGTCAAATAACACAAGATTATGAATAAAATATAAAATCCACTACATAACAGACTAAAATCCCGCCAAAAACTCCAGCTTTGTGTTTACATACGAACAATTGTTTACAAATGTCACAATAGTGATGCGGTATGAGAGTTGATATTAGATATCGATACGGAGTAGTGAAAATCGATATGGGTTTATTTAAATATATTAATTATTAATTGTTAGAGTTATAGTAATTAGAAATCGATTAAAATATACCTATATGTTATATTTTAAATAATTCGGTACATATTTTGTTTATTATAGGATATTATTTAATTATGTATTAGGTGCATTAACTTCGGATGCGAATAATCGATAGTTAGCAAACGAGTTCACTAAATATGTAGGAGATATACATCACATATTTTTATTCAGTGTTGCCAGCCAGTGTAGCGAACTTAAATATTGCGTTTAGTTGTTACTAATGGATATAATATTATTTCTTTATTAATATCTTTTACAAATAGATGGATAATAAGATATTAAAAAAAATAATAATAAAAATATATTTAAATACAAACATTTATAAATAATTGTGTGTGTGTATAGGCATAATGGTTTGATAATAATTGGTATGGAAGTATGAGGCCAAAGGTTCGATTTTGTACGTACATGACTGATATTTGGGTGGTAGGCAGATTTGTTAGTTGTGTGTATCTAATAATTTAAGTATTTCTCATGTAGGTATATCAACTGTTTAGTTATTGTTCTTTTTTTTTATTGAAGCACGATAAAGTGACTGCACTATGCCTGATGGTAAGCATAATACAATCCAAAAACAGTGGCGACCACCGAAAGACAGATTATCCATCGCTGCTCGCCGCTGTTATGCCGGCCATAATGACGAAAGTCACCCGGTACTGGATATGCACAGGCTGATCCCGAAACGCGATGCGCAGAAGCGAGTCACTATGACGGGCTTTTTCGCCATGTACATGGTGGGTGCGACCCAGTCGGGCTGTAAAACCCTACCACCCCACTATCGCCATTGCCTCGTTCGTTGATGAGCAGGGTGCACCACGTGCAGGTGAGGTTGGCTTGGGTGTCTCAAGTTTTAAGATGTTACTCGACTCGACACCCCTTACACCCCTATTGTTAATGCGAATAAAGTATGTTTGAGATTGGAATGGTTGAATGTTAATTCCTATAGTTATATATGTTTTAAATTTTAATTATTTATATTTTATTAGGAATCTATTAAATTAAAACTTTGAAATTATTAGGGGGCGTGGGTAATAGGTATTACTTTTGGTTTGATATAAAGTTTTATGAAAAAAAAAAGAGAATTTGATAATACTTATATAGCTTGCAATAGTTTTAAATATTCATTTTATAAATAAATGTTTGATTGGATAAAGGTAATTATGGAAGGATATATATAGATGTGACTTATTAGATTATAAAATAGTACTTTACATTTATTAGAGGCGTAGGAGATAGATAATTTGAGTTTTATATTCCGGGATTAGTTAAATTATTTGAAATTTTAATTTAAATTGTTTATTTAGTTATTTGAAATTATTATGCAACTAATTTAGGGCGTTTGATTTATCTGAATAATAAATTAAATATATGAAAGTTTAGGAATTTAAATTTTAAATTAGTTAGGGGACTTAGCTAATAATCAAGATGTGGGTCGAATCTAACTAATGTAGTATGAGGTACAACTATATTTTAAACAATCTGTTGATTTAACTTTAGGTATTTATCTCATGTTTATCATTCCGGACTAAACTAAATAGAAATTAAAATTTAATAACAATTAGACGTAAATAATTAAAATTATATTATATTGAAGTAAATGTAAATGTTGGCTCAAATAATACTCTACTTTAAGGTAGGGCATTTATTATACAAGTGGATGTAATAAAAATAGTTAAAGGAATTCAGATGTTAAGGGCATTAGTGGGGGGGGGGGGGGGGTGAAAACGATGATTTGTTTCAAATTTAATTAATATATAAGGTATAATTAAAGAAATACAGAGGAAGTTGTAATATTTTAGAACATTTTTATATAGTGTTAGATATTTAAAATTTTTAGTAAATAAGGGCGTAGTTAGTGATAGGGTTTTTTTTATTATTTGAATTTACTTGGAATTTGAGATGTAATTAAAGATTAGGTTGGGGTCATTTAGGCTACTTATTTATGTGTGTGCTTATTTAGATATGATGCATTGATAAGTTATAACATTATAGTAAGTGCATTTAATAATATCACTTAATTTAGAAATTATTAAATACCTAAAACACAATCAAATTTTGAATTCAAATTATCAAATTAGGAATCTATATTTATATATGATAAGAGTATTTTATTAAAATAATAGTAAGAAGATCATTTTGATATTAGTTGCCACTTATGATAGTTTAGAATATTCATTTTATAGTGTGTTTCAGAAAACTCTACCACCGGTTCGGAATCTATCCAGTCAATAAGAACCGGCAATAAACTCTTACAATACTAATCTTATCTTAGCCTATTGAGATCTCAGCTTAATTCTATACCTTTTTGTATCATAGGTTAATCTTTATATTCTATTGCAATATATTTATCTTATTTTATCTGTAACTTCTTAAATTTCCCATCATAGTCATGTACTCATGTTATATATTCATATATTTAACTGAAGATTTAGAATTCTATATAATGAAACTTTAGTAATATAAATGTTTTATGTAACAAGTATTGTTGTTAGTTGAATTGTATGTAAAGAGTATAGTGTGGGGTTGTGACAATCTTAAAGAAAGCCTCCCATAACTCTCAGTAGAATCCAGTTCATATTCTTTTGAATTATAAACACAAGAGGATGCTGAATTGGAGTTAAGTCGAGAGACAACACCAGGCAGAGGTTTCATGAGAGCTAATCATGTCAGACAAAAGACGGCTACCGGTTCGTACTTTGGTGGAGATGCGCAATGCATTTCAGACCAAACCAATACCCGGGTAAAGGCTAACGTATCGCTGACAACAACCCTACTTCCCCTCAAGTATGCTGTAACCCCTTCTCTACCCAGCAAAATGGTTTACTTGGTAGAGAGAGAGTTAAGATCGCCGAAACGTATATGCTTTAGGTGCAACCCAAAACTAAAACATTTTTCTAAAATTATTAAGCCAGAGGTTGTAATGACAGATAATGGGACCCAGTTTAGATGTAATGGGTGGAAAGTAACGTTAAAGGGAATGGGGATCAAACCATTATATACAACAGTTAGGAATCCAAGACCAAATACAACAGAAAGAGTTAATAGAGAATTAGGTAGATTATTTAGAACTTATTTTTATAATAACCATAGAGGATGGGCCTCTATTTTAAGTAAAGTTGAGAATTTATATAACAACTTCTATTGCTAGAGTATTGGTATCACTCTTAATGAGATTTTGCTGATAAATATAATAGGTTGAGTATTGATGATTGTTTAGCTAAGGTTACGCAAACTAGGGATATGGAAATGATTCGTCAACAAGCAAGGAGAGAGTTGGGGAAAAAAAAATAAGAAAGTAGTATTAACCAGCAAGTAAAATTTAATAATTTACATTTCAGTTAGGCGATTTCGTAAAAGTATGAAAAGTCAATAAGATAATACACTAGTAGAACGGGTAACAAAGAAGTTTGAATTATTATATGTTGGTCCAACTGTAGTGATTGCTCCGGGGTAATTTTAATGTAAATGAAAGAAAAAAGAAGAGATATATTACTGGTATGCTGGAGTTCAAAAGGTAGTTATGATTAGGATAGGGGGGGGGGGGGTTAAGGCCAAAAAGTTTAGTTCAGGAGTTATTCGGGTGATTATTTTTCCGGTAAACTTCATAATAATCAAGGGGGCGATTGTAACGAACCCAACTTAACATATTAAGGAAAAAAGAATAAATTAATTATTCAAGTAGCGCCCTCTAAGCTGCCATATGAGCATTAAAAATAAATAAAGTAATTATGTCGTTAAAATCGTTTTAACAAGCCTAATTGGGAACATTATGAAAGAAAATATTCAAGGTTAACATAGGTACATTAAAAATAAATAAAGTAATTATGTAGTTACTATAACTTTAACAAGCTTAATTGGGAACATAATGAAGGGAAACAATTGATTCCATCTAGTGACGAATAGCTGAAGTTGTAAGGGGGGTCGAGACAGGACTGCAGGTATTGTTTGGGGGATTAAAATCGGCGACACAGTTCGTACAGCGCCTGTACCGTACGCACTTGGCTTGGACACCTGCATTAATCAAGGACAAAGAAATTGAAGGATATAAAAGCATTGGTAACGGTCGATTGAGGATTAGGAGAGTCCGCGCCGACTCATGTGCTCGAGGCTACATATTAGTAATAGAAGATTTTGAATACTGGAGTATTCAATCAACTATCACCACGCAAGATTCCGGATTGAGGTCGCGTTCCACTAGGAATATGACTTCCCCTGAAGGCTGCACGACGGCGACGCCCTTGAGACAACCACCCAAAGGCCCTTTTCAGGGCCACCCGACGACCCCTGCACGCACCATGGACTCCGAAGCCAACCGACCGACGACCCACAGCCACGACCCCCGGATCCCGAGAAAGGGATATATGAGAGAGCCTCCTACGCCCACGCAGGACGAGCAGACACCAGCCTACGCCCAGACTGCGCCACCCATGAACGCCTACGCACCGGATGGAGGACAGTCAACAGACTACTCTAATATAGACTACGAGAGAGACATGATATCGCTGGTCCAACTCCTAGGAACGGAGATTCTGTCGAAGTATATGCTACGATGGATGGTCTTATGTCTACGTGTCCACGAAGCCGAAACCACTGGAGAGACGCCCTGTACGGAGGATGTAGCCGCCCTTGAATTAGCCGCCAAAGGCGTGCTAGCTCCGCCTACAATCCCCAACAAAATGGCAAACAAATTGAGCCCCCTCGGTAGAGCCAATCGAAGAAAGTTTGACGAACTAGATGAAGACGAGACGGATCAGGACCTGCCTTCCAGACCCCGCTCCAAATCAGCATCATCGCTATGTGATCATACAGCAACCAGTCCGATACTACAGGAGCTGTTACAAACGCACAGCAATAAAAAAGTCAAGATGGCACAAAATACCCGGAAAAATCCGCCCCCGCACCCGATGTAACGAGTTCAAAAAAGCCCGCCACCGCATCTGTCACCTACGCGACAATGACGTCATCCGCGCAGAGCAGCGGTATCAAAACGGCGCATGCGCAGTATTCGACTAACGAGACGCGAACCTGCCCGGTGCATGCGCAAACGACAGCCAATCAGAGGCGCGTTAGCGCTCCGATCGTCGCCGAACAAGCCGCAACTAGAAATCCTACACAAGACGTAACTAAAAAGTCTGACAGATACCCTGCCATCGTGGTTGAGAGCCTACCGCAATGGCACCCCCACCTGAAGTAGCTCTCAGAGAAGCTAGGCAGAACTACAAATGCCCGCCCCTTCGGACATGGTGTGAGGTTCCTACCTGAAGACGGCAATGAGTACCGAATCATACAACGCTACCTCACAGAGCTCGAAAAAACCGATAACATCAGGTGGTACTCTTACTCACCTGAAGAGCTGCTGCTGAAAGTGGCTATAAGAGGACTGCCCACGGACGCCGAACCCGAGGAAGTCAAAGACGCCCTGCGAGAACAAGGGTTCAATCCTGAACTCGCGAAAAACATCAGAGCGCGCGGAGGACGCCCGGGCAGCGTGTTCTACGTTGCCCTAAAAAAAGTCGAGAAGACAATCCCAGCTCTTTATAATATGACAGAGCTACTCCTAATCAAAGGAGTCAGAGTGGAGGCCTGGCGCGGGAAGACTGGTCCCGCCCAATGCCACCGCTGTCAACAATTCAGACATAGCTCACACCAATGCCACTGTGACCAGGCGTGTGTCCGATGCGGCGGGCCACACTTTTCCCGTGACTGTGACCGCCCCACAGACCAAGCACCGACCTGCGCTAATTGTGAAGGTCCACACCCTGCCAACTTCACCCTTTGCCTAGTATACAAAGCTAAGGCACGTAATAAGCGAGCCGGTACCGTGGCGAGAAGGAAGCAAACGGAAGCGATAACTACGCAAGTACGCCCCTAAGATCGAAAAATGATACCCCAAAATACCGTAACAGAATCTGCGCAGACGACCCTTATGGCGCCGGCCAATAAAAACCAAAGATTTAGCAAATATCAAATGTCAAACAAACAAAGACGTCGGAAAAAAAAGAAAACAACGAATAAGAAAGATGGCGCTACCAGTAGCACCCGGCCAGAGCAACCGCCCACGCTCGACGTCATCGCGCACACAATGGATGCACTCAAAGACATCCTGCTCGCTGTAAGAGAAGGAGAACAGTGGCAGAAGGCAGCTATGACCGGCCTAGCAAAATTTTTACAATTCAATGGATAATAAGCCTCTAAGAGTTATCCATTGGAACGCTCAAACCCTCAACAATAAGAGGAGATTTGTCGAGAACTTCCTCAAAGAGCAGAACATAGACATCATATTAATTTCTGAAACTCGCCTGACAGATAAGATGTCTTTCAGAATAACAAACTACATTACATATCGCAAAGATAGATTACAACTGAAGGAGCCGCCTACAGGGGACTGGCGGTACTTATTAAGAAGAACATCGTACACCAAGCGATCCCATACGTGGAGTACCAGTCGCTGTACGTACTGGGAATTCTAGTGAACGTCGACGGCAAACAAATGAGGCTGTACACCGCCTACAGACCTCCACAACAACCCATAAGCAAACTCAAGGAAGAACTCCAGCAAATATTATTACCGACTACACCAGTAGTAATAGCGGGCGATTTCAACGCAAAACACACAAGTTGGAACAGCTCCATCACGACACCCGCCGGCAGAATCATTCGGAATCTATCTGAGGAGCAAGATTTTGTTGCTTTGGGGCCGAGCGAACCTACATACTATAGGGGGCGCCACCAGGACGTCCTCGACATAGCAATATGTAAAGGCCTCGTTAACACCCCGCAGCAAACTGTGTTCGCGGACCTGCCGTCAGATCATCGGCCGGTCCTCTTAGAGATCGTAGGAGCGATGACACGAATCTTCTTCCTTAGAAAACGGTAAACTATAGACTGGGGAACATTCTCAGACGAACTGGAGCGCTCTACCTCCTCCAGAGCGACGTCTACTCAAGAGGATGTCTCGTGGCTCACCGCAGAAATAACGAAGAACATCAGTAAGGCGGCTGAGAAAGCCACGCACACAATTAACACCACTAGAAAACTTGAACCCCTGCCAAAAAAGCTACATGAAATGATCGCAGAGAAAAGGGAGCTTCGCAAGTTCTGGCAGCAAACCCGCTGCCCTCAAGCGAAAACTCGCCTAAACAGGAAGGTCAAGGAAGTCCAGACCGCCCTAGGAAAGCACGCAGCCGACTCATGGAACAACCACATAATCGAAATATATGACAAATTACCGTCAATACACCGATTATGTCGCCGGATGACCTCAGAACCGGAGCCGATCCGGCCGATCTACGGAGGAGACGGACAGTTGTATTTTACTGCCCAAGAGCGTGCGAATATATTTGCCGCCTCATTGAAAAAGCAATTTACGCCCAACCCGATCATCAACTCACATCACCAGCTGGAGGTTGACACCTATTTAGAAAAATACCGTGCCATATTGATCACTGTACACATAACTGCCGCAGAAAAACTTTATATAACACCAAGAATGGTCCGAGAGAAAATCAAGCTTTTAAAAACAAAGAAAGTCCCCGGCGCAGATAAAATCACAAACGCCATGCTACGCCACCTACCGGCAAAAACCGTAACAGCACTCACAAGACTGTTCAACGGAATTTTGCGAACGGGATTTTTCCCCGATGATTGGATAAAAAGAGTCATAATCATGATTCCCAAACCGGGGAAGAATAAACAGATGCCACAAAACTATAGACCTATCACATTGTTAAATACAATGTCAAAATTATTTGAAAGCGTTCTCCTAACCTGGTTGAAGCCGGCGATCGAACTTAGACCGGAACAGTTCGGGTTCCGCGAAGGACACTCGACGACGCTGCAGCTCGCCAGAGTCACAAACACAATCATTTCAGCCTACAACCAAAGGAAGCACGCAGCAGCGGTGCTGCTAGACATGGAGAAGGCATTTGAGCGTGTTTGGCATGACGGTCTTATATACAAGCTCGTTACGCAGACAAAAATTCCCAGACAGATTCTGGTAATTATTGAATCCTTTCTCCTCAATCGGAGAGCAACAGTAAGGATCGAAGACAAATACTCTCCAGAGTTCCCTATCGGAGCAGGAGTGCCGCAAGGGAGCTGCCTGTCTCCGATGCTATACGCCGCATACACCAACATCCCGTGCGTCGCCCCCGCAGAGCTTGCGCTGTTCGCCGATGACACGGCATACGTAGCCACATCGATTAACAAGAAGAGGGCAGCTGCGTTATTGCAGCCGACTTTAGATGTGTTGCCAGAATGGTTCGATAGATGGCGTCTATCACCTATGTAAACAAGACGCAAGCAATAACCTATAGAAAATCAGCCTGAGAGCCGCCTAATCTACAACTGAGAGGAGAGAGTATTCCTTGGCTCGAGGTAGTGAAATACCTTGAGCTAAGCATCAACATTACACTCACCTTCAACCAACACGTCGCTGGAGTTGTCACACGCACCAATCAATGCTCGCAGGATGCTACGTCCACTTCTTGCCTCGAAGTTGCCTCTGCGAACAAAAATAGGCATATACAAGATGTATATCCGGTCGCGTCTGACATACGCAGCCTCGATATGGTACGGTTGCCTCTCAAAAGAAAGCTGGTAAAACTTCAAGTTCAGCAAAACAGAACACTCCGAACAATCACGTCGGCCCCACGCTATGTTAGAAACTCCACAATAGCGCGGGACCTTAACATAGAGAGCCTGGACTCATTTATTGGCCGCCTCGCGACAAAAATGTTTGCGAGAGCAGATGAATCGAAGTTCTCACACCTTCGAAACACTGCACCGCTATACGTGAGGCCCCCAGAAGGGAAAAAACCCAGCACACAGACTGCCACACGCCCTCGCGCAAAGAGGATCAAGATGCGCCCGAAAGCGCGACATCTCATCATCATCGATGACCCGGCCGAGCGTCTCGATGAGGAAGAGAGACAAAGGATGACAGAGAGAGAATACTAATATCAACCAAATAGACGCCATCGTTGATATGATGGGAGCGTACGCCACCACCAGATGCATAAGCATGAAGTGGTTTCCCCACTCGTGCCCGTACAAAGGGCGGGAGTGACATGAAGTCAGAGCCGATTGAGGATTAGTCTTGTTGTATCCGGCGAGGAGTCTATGATAGTGTGTGTGAGTCCGCGAAACTTCGTGATAGTTATTTTTGGCTAGTCATAACGCTAGCTCGCGTTAAAGAACAATGGAAATTGTGAATAATTAATAGTTACTTTGTCAATAAATATGTGCGCGAGAAATTGTTCAATATAACAACAAAATTAAAATCAAAACCTACGCAGTTCAGTGAAAGTGCCGGCAAAGTGTCTCGAATTGTGCAGCATTAGTCAGAAATCCTCATGGTTTACCTAGGCCATGAGCATCTGAGATCAGGGGCGAGGTAGCAGTCGCGATGTTCTTCACGTGGTGCGCGAGAGTTCGTCAAGTGTATTAGAGAAAATCTCGTAAAGAAAGCATATTAAAAGAGCGTCAGTGAAAGAAGTGCGCGAATTAATGGTCAATTTAGAGTCATTACAGTGAATAAGTTGCGAATATTAATTGCGTAATCAAGCTAAATAATCACGTAAATTTACGTGTTGCTGAAGTTAGGTATTGTTGTGTTATAAGTATTATTATAATCCATAATTTGTTAATATCTTGTGTTCGTGAAAACAACGAGACTGTAAGTAATTTATAAATTATTAGAATATAACCTTGTGTGTGAATTTCTATTTATAGAATTCAAACAATAACCTGTTACGTAAATAATCACAACAAGACATACATTACATTGCATTAATTAAAAGATCTGTAATTCTGTTTTATCAGGAAGAAAGATTTAATTGTTGTCAGTCTATAATTAGAATTTGTTATGAGTCAAGTTCACAGGCTTTTGACTAAGTAGAGGTTAGTATTATGCATTTTAGTAGTTGTTGGCTTGAATAATATATATATATTTGTAAAAATAATGTGAACTAGATTCTATTAGTATATTCATCTTCTTTGTTATTCTCACACTGCACTATTTACAGATCTTTTATCTATTACTAGCTGACCCGTGCAACTTTGTTTGCACCAAATTAGTTATCACGCGAAAAAATTTTTTTTTTTTTATCGTAGCACGGCAAAATGCCTGCACTATGCCTGATGGTAAGCACAATACAATCCAAAAACAATAGCGACCACCGAGTGACACACTATCCATCGCTGGTCGCCACTATCATGCCGGCCTACAGAAAGCTGGATATGCACAGGCTGATCCCGAAACGCGACGCGCAGAAGCGAGTCACTATTACGGATTTTTTCGCCATGTACATGGTAGTTGTGACTCAGTCAGGCTGTAAAGCCCTACCACCCCGCAAATAAAACTGATACCCGATTGCAGCCACAACTACCGTTTCCAATTGTGAATCCAAACTATCCACGGATTCACTCAAACATATGGTATATACCCAGATTACATTTTTTTTTTTAATAAGCCTAGTATCCGTTCGTAGCGTCATCTACTAGGATCAATTAAAATAAAAACTAACCTACATAAAACTGAATAAACATCTCTACCACTTACTTTATCGTAACTATCTTCGACTTGTATTAAAACCTTTTTATACTCCATTGTATTAAAGAAAAATATATGAACACCGTATCGAAATGTCAAACATCGCGCCGAAAGCGTCAAATGTCACTTGCTTGAAACTATTGTCTAAGAGTTATAAACTGTTTCGTAAACGTATTTGAAATATATTTCCAATATATTTTTATCAATAATCTCTGTACCACACACAACATAGTACCTATCACCTTCAAACCGAGCCAGTTTTATACGTTGGGGATTCCCTTGAGTGCGTTGCTTGCGCGATACGGTGACACACAAATATATATCACTGCTACAACATTATACGATCACCTCCACACACGTGCACGCCTACACGCTTACACATGAAAGTGGAAGGGTTTACTTTTTTCCCTTATCGAACTGAAAAACTATCAATTTTCCGATAATAAATATATGCAGGAGTTGTTGAGGCGTGTATGCTTAGTACACATATACGTTTCCACAACTTATACATATATAAATAGTTAGCTAGGTTAATTAAGATAGGTCGCAATTTTGCATACAACAGGCAACAGCCAAGCCGAGGTGTGCCGTGCACCCTTGAGCTGGTTGCCAAAATAAAATCGGCTGAGTGCCTTAAGCGCTCGCCTTAGTAGTCCGGTAACTTATATACGTATATAAGTTATTGTAACATGCACGTGTACCAAGCATGCGTGCCTCAACAACTCCTATATGTATTTTGTGTAGGAAAATTCCTCTAAACAATATAGGATAGGATAGGATAACGAAAAATAAGGGTAAACTCTTGTGTCACTGTATCGCGTGAGCAGCGTACACAAGGGCTCCACGCCGAGGGAACAGATCTAGGCTTGAGCCGTTGCCGAGAAGGGCCTAATTTGGTGTGCGGGAGCGAAATTTACTTCCAGACCACGGCGGCGTGATCTGCGGTTATGCGGGCGTGGGTGAGAACACGCTCTGTTTGAAGAAACAGGCTGGTATTGATCGTTCGCTGATGTGATTGAATCAGGAGGGTCGGTAAAAATGTGTCACGGTCGTCTTCTATACTGCGCAGCGTTGGGTACGGGTTCATCGTTCGCGGCGGATACCACTAACGGGCTGGGATGATTCGCGGCTTTTTCGAAATAACTACGTGTAAGTGATTTTATATACGCTCAGACAGAAGGCATCTCCAGGTCCTATGGAGATCCTTATTCCGGACGTACCATGGGGCACCGGTGATTTTACGTAGGGCTCGGTTCTGGAGAACCTGCAACTTTTGAATACAATTTTGCGCATGTGCAATGACCGAACAACCGTACGTCATAATCGGACGGATGCAAGTTTTATATAAAGTGAGTTTATTTCTGGGGGATATTTTACTCTTATGACAAAGCAAATAATAGAAACGACCCAAGACCATACGGCTTTGTTTCGCACTCTTTCTGTGTGTGAATCGAAATTTAAGTTATTATCTAAAATTACACCAAGATATTTCACCTCGCCGGTCCAAGGTATTTCGGTTTTGTATAGCCTGATGGTCGACGACGCATATATTTGAGATGGCGTCAATCCCAAGTCATACGTTTACGTTTATCGTTGTATATGGTGGTCAATAATGTTTAATAAAATGAAATTTGTTCTTTGCTATGAAAAAAAATAATTGGTTTGAAATTTATTATTGGAACGAAGTTCCATACGACAGGCTTGGAGGATAAAGGGAATTTACTGCGCGACCGAACTGAAAAAAAATGTGATAGTAAAACCGTAACGAAAAGTGCATGAAATAAATCAGTTAAATGAGACGTGCGCAGGCATGACAGTCGTATACATAAGCGAGTAGTGTATAATACCTTTCTCTTTCTCCTTTTTTGTAATTATTTCTATTTCTATGTAATTTTATGTTGTCAAATAAAAATAAAGAGACATATTTTGTTATTTTAATTGATAATTTGAATTACGATTACATAAAATTGAGCATGATTTTTTCCCAAATAGTGTCTATTCTACATTAGCCGAAGGAACTTCGTTCCTACCTGGTGTCCCACGACACCACATTCTTTTTTTTATTTTTATTTATAAAATATATCAGCGGGTATATATATTTATTTATTTAACATATAGAATCAACAACAGTAACATAAAATAAAAAACTAAAAAACATACATGCGAATACTTAAAAATTATTTATGTCACTATTTACAGTTGACTACAGCATTTATGAATAAAAGATACGATGCGGAAGACAATAAAAGTAAAAGAAACAATTATGAAAAAAAAAAAATTAGGAAGATAATAAAATAAAACAATTCGATAATCTATAACTTAAAAATTAAGGAAGAAAGATCATGCAGAAATTAATTAAATAAAAAACTAATTTTAGATCTGAAATTAGATAGGGAATTACTGAATAAGTCTATGGTGTGATCTTTTTTAACAAGGTCGTTATATTGTCGAGAAAGTCTGGGAACGATGGAGAAATGACCTAAATTGGTTCTGTAGCTTTTGAGACCAAATAAAGAGACAGGAAATCTAGGTAATCTGGAAGGCACATTAATATTAAATCGATTCAAAAGTTCTGAATTATCAATGTGGTTATTGAAAAGTTTGTATAAAAAGGTCATGTTCAGCATAATTCTTCTATTGTATAAAGATTTTAGTTTAACTTCTTTCAGTCTATCATATATATATGATTGTTTATAAAAATTTATCTGACTGTTTGATTGCGTTTAAAAGTTACTGAAAAAAATGTTCCTAAACTTATTATTGATTAATCATAAATCAAAATACCTATTAAAAATACAACGTTAACCCGCTACCAAGTGTCCTAAATTCTGTCTATTGTTATATTGATAATTTCTGTAGGTGGTAGAGCCACGCTGAAGCTAGTACTGGTTTCAGCATGAATGGGTCGGCTCGTTCGGGCTAATACTGCCCTCTCAAAGAAAACCGACGTGAAATAACAGTGCTTGCATTGTAGTGTTTCGTTCGGTCAGTGAGAGTGCCGGAGGCCCACCTCTCTTGTCCTTTCCTTCTTCCCTTCCCTTACCCTCCCCCATATACAGGTTGGAAATGCACTTGAAAATCCCCTGGTATTGCTAGTGTCTATAGACGGTGGTGGTCACTAAACATCACGTGATCCACCTGTTCGTTTGCCTCTTATGATATAAAAAATATATATTGATATATTAAAGAACCAGGTATTCTAAAATTCTTGTTCTTTTAACGTTGCTTGCTCTTGTACTAAGGTGTCGCAAAAAAGTCTAGTTACGTTAACTACAAATTTTTGTTTTTCGTTATCCTGGAGAACCCCTTGCGTTTTATGGGCCAAAAATATCCAGGATGTAGCCTTGTAATATCAGTTATCACCGTGTTAAGTTTCGTTAAAATTGGTTCAGTACTTTCAGAGTAATACGGGTTTAGATTCTAGACTTTAATCCTTTATCCTGAAGAACCCTTTGAGTTTTATGGGACAAAAAGTATATTTGATGTAATCTCGTAATATTAGTTATCACTATGTCAAGTTTCGTCAAGATAGGTTCATTACTTTCAGAGTGATGCGTGTGCATAGGGACAGACAGACAGACAGACAAAAATTGTAAAAAGATTATTTTTGGCTTCTATAACGATAACATAGTCTACCCTGATTAAAATTTTCAAAAAATATTTAATGTACAGATTTCGACTTGTTACAGTTTTATTATAGTACTAGCTGACCCGTGCAACTTCGTCTGCACCAAATTGGTTATCACTGGTTTCCATTGTATTTTTAAACACGAAAAAATTGAATAAAACTGATACCCGATTACAGCCACAACTACCGTTTCCAATTGTGAATCCAAACTATCCACGGATTCACTGAAACATATACCCAGATTACATGTAATTTTTTTTTAAATAAGCCTAGTACCCGTTCGTAGCACCATCAAACACTCCGTTGTTTGTAGTCCGGTGAAGCTGTTAAGACCTTGCTCGGTCAATAGCGTAGTCATTTCGAAGAAAAAAAAACATCTACCAGGATCAATTAAGATAAAAACTAACCTACATAAAACTAAATAAACATCTACACCACTTACTTTATCATAACTATTCTCAACTTGTATTAAAAGGTTTTAACCTTTTTATACTCCATTGTATTAAAGAAAAATATATAAACACCGTATCGAAGCGTCTGACATCGCCCGAAGCGTCGTCAACTGTCACTTGCTTGAAACTATTGTCTAAGAGTTATAAACTGTTTCGAAAACGTATTTTAAATATATTTCCAATTTATTTTTATAAATAATCTCTGTACCACTCACAACATAGTACCTATCACCTTTTGGTAATTTATCCATGTTGATATGTTTCTATTGTAGATTATTCTAAGTTGTTACACTAAATATTTGGCATTAAATTTATATCGTGTATTTGTCACACTTGATATTGGCGAAAATACCTACATAGGTAGAGGCCATACCGGAAAGAATCAATTAAGCCAGTTTTATATATTATATTCATCCGAACAACAGGCTATCTGGCTGCCGGTAAGAGTTGCGTTTATTTGTGTATATCGTACTTTTACAGACAAAAATATTGATTTTTAAAATTTAGGATGTATTTTTCACTAACTTTGAAACGTTATTAAAATGGAATTATTATTGAAAGACATTTATGGTATTAAGAGTAATGTGCTTGATGCTATTTTTTGGAAATAAAAATAAAAGTAATCTTAATCCATGCTAGAATAGCAGTAATTTTATTATTATTATATTTAGATATAAATAAGTACAAATTTCATCTTTCACACAAATTCAGTTTTAACTCAATATTTAGACCGATTTATTGCTATAAAAATAATATGTGTATAGAATATAGCTATAGGTATAGTTTAGTGCAGTACTACTGGCTGCACGATAAAGATAGCAATAATTGTGGCAGCGTATGTTATCGACGTATTTTTTTTTTGAAATGTATACGCTGTTGACCTGGAAAGGTCTTTACAGCTTCATCGAACTATTGAGGCGAGCGCTGAAAGCACTCAACCGACTTGGGATGTTTGGGCGACCAACTCAAGTGTGCACGGCACACCTCGGCTTGGGCTGTTGCCTGTTTTGTGCAAAAATCGCGACCTATCTGAGCTAACCTAAGCTAATCTATCTAGATATACGTATATAAGTTATTGAAACATGCATGTGTACCAGGCATGTGTGCCTCAACAACTCCTGTATGTATATTGTATCGGAGAAAATTCTCTTAACTATATAAGATAGGATAGGATGGAGAAAAATAAGGGTAGAACTCTTTGTCGTCTATTTCTCTGAAAAAGAAAAACAGCGTGTAAGCGTGTAGGCGTGCACGTGTGTATAGGTGATGTGTGTGATGTTGTAGCATTGATGTAAAGTTTTGTGGCAATGTATCGCGTGAGCAGAGTACTCAAGGGCTCCCCGCCGAGGGAATGGACTTAGGTTTCAGCCGTTGCCGAGCGGGGCCTAATCTGGTGTGCGGGAGAGAAATTTATCCCCAAACCACGGCGGCATGATCTGTGGTTATGCGGGCGTGGATGTGAACACGCTTTGTTTGAAGAGATAGGCTGGTACTGATCTTTCGCTGACGTGATTGAATCAGGAGGGTCGGTAAAATGTGTCGCGGTCATCTTCTATACTGCGCAGCGTTGGGTACGGGTTCATAGTTCGCGGCGGATACCACTAAAGGGCTGGGATGATTCGCGGCTTATTCGAAATAACTACGTGTGAGTTATTTTATATACGCCCAGACAGAAGGCATCTCCAGGTCCCCGTGGAGATCCTTATTCCGGACGTATCATGGGGCACCAGATATTTTACGTAGGGTTCGGTTCTGGAGAACCTGCAACTTTTGAATACGATTTTGCGCATGTGCAAAGACCGAACAATTGTACGTCATAATCGAAATCTTAATATCAATAATGTTTTATAAAATGAAATTTGTTCTTTGCTAAAAAAAATAATTGGTTTGAAATTTATCATTTTTATTTATTAAATATATCAGCGGGTATATATATGATTGTTTATAGAAAAATATGTCTGACTGTGATAAATTCATGCTTTTAATTGTGTTTAAAAGTTACTGAAAAAAAATGTTCCTAAACCTATTCATAAATCAAAATGCACATTATAAATACAACGTTAACCGGCTACCAAGTGTCCTTTCGGGCTAATACCAACCTCTCACAGAAAACCGACGTGAAATAACAGTGCTTGCATCGTAGTGTTTCGTTTGGTCAGTAAGAGCGCCGGAAGCTCACCTCTCTTCTCCTTTTCTCCCTAGCCTTCCCTTACTCTCCCCCAATATACAGGTTGGCAACGCATTTACGACACCCCGGTGTTGCTAGTGTCTATAAAGGGTGGTGGTCACTTAACATCACGTGACCCCCCTGTTCGTTTGCCTCCTATGATACAAAAAATATATATTGATATATTAAAGAACCAGGTATTCTAACTTTCTTGTTCTTTCAACGTTGCCGGCTCTTGTACTAAGGTGTCGCAAAAAAGTCTAGTCACGTTAATTACAAATTTTTGTTTTTCGTTATCCTGGAGAACCCCTTGCGTTTTATGGGACAAAAATCAGATCCTGGATGTAGCCTTGTAATATCAGTTATCACTGTGTTAAATTTCGTTAAAAATGGCTTAGTACTTTCAGAGTAATACGGGCTTAGATTCTAAACTTTAATCCTAAATCCTGGAGAACTCTTCGCGTTTTATGGGATAAAAAGTACATTTGATGTAATCTCGTTATATTAGGTATCACTATGTCAAGTTTCATCAAGATTGGTTCAGTACTTTCAGAGTGATGCGTGTGCATAGGGACAGACAGACAGACAGACAGACAGACAGAAAGACAGACAGACAGACAAAAATTGTAAAAAGATTATTTTTGGCTTCTATATCGATAACATAGTCTACCCTGATTAACATTTTCAAAAAATATTTAATGTACAGATTTCGACTTGTTACAGTTTTATTATAGTATAGATAGATTAATAATTGTTACATAAACCAGTTAAAATATTGAATATTTATTAAGAAGGTTTGAATTCTATAAAAGTCAGATAAGTGTTTATATGCATTTGTTGGCATAAAATGTGTAAAGATTTGATATTTCAACCATGTATTTAACAGCAATTTTATTTCACTAAATTGGTTGTAAATTATTATATAAAGTTAGTTTAATATATTGCAAACATAACTAGAAACTTTAATGTTAAATAAACCTAATATTATTGAGGAAAATAAGCTGCTAACTAGGGTAGGTTCTCTAAATAATTTTAATATGTGGTACTCAATAATATTATTTATATGATTCAAACAAAAATCTTTATCAAAGAACACAAACAAAGACATAGTACTATACTTGAGCTAAGGTATTGTAGTTCTGATTCTATCAGAATGAGGTAATTGAGGAAGAGAAGGTTCACATTGGTAAATCTGTAACTTTATAACTTACTTACTAAGCAATTCCCTAAAACTGATGTTGATTCGAGTTCATAAGCTTTTAGACAGCAGTGTGCTATTATAGGGAGTTCCAGTAGGCGTTGACTTGGGTTGCACCTAAAGCATATACGCTTCGGCGATCTTAACTCTCTCTCTCTCTACCAAGTAAACCATTTTGCTGGGTATGGAAGTGGTTACAGCATGCCTGAGGGGAAGTAGGGCTGTTGTCAGCGATACGTTAGCCCTGACCCGGGGATTGGTTTGGTCTGAAATGCATTGCGCATCTCCACCAAAGTACGAACCGGTAGCCGTCTTTTGTCTGACATGATCAGCTCTCATGAAACCTCTGCCTGATGTTGTCTCTCGACTTAACTCAAAATCAACATCCTCTTGTGTTTATAATTCAAAAGAATATGAACTGGATTCTACTGAGAGTTATGGGAGGCTTTCTTTAAGATTGTCACAACCCCACACTATACTCTTTACATACAATTCAACTAACAACAATACTTGTTACATAAAACATTTATATTACTAAAGTTTCATTATATAGAATTCTAAATCTTCAGTTAAATATATGAATATATAACATGAGTACATGACTATGATGGGAAATTTAAGAAGTTACAGATAAAATAAGATCAATATATTGCAATAGAATATAAGGATTAACTTATGATACAAAAAGGTATAGAATTAAGTTGAGATCTCAATAGGCTAACATAATATTAGTATTGTAAGATTATAAATGAATATTTATATACATACTATATACATATATATATAGCATATCTATTTATGGTGCTTAGGCCAGATCGAGTTTCTTGCCGATTCTTCTCGACTGGATAGTTTCCGAACCGGTGGTAGAGTCTTCTGAAACACACTATACAATTGCTTTGCAAAGGGACTGAACCCTTATGCCTATATCAACTATTACTAATCTATCGCTTGAATGTGTACTGAGCAGAGTTAGTGTATGATTCACAATCAATCAATCGGCGATACTTTTGTACTTTTAAAAAAATACTCGAAATTTGTTTTAGGAGCAATATTCTTTTTATTCCATGTTGTATGTCACATTCTTTTTTTATTTTAATAATTGCTATGGCAACCTAATATGCCAGCTCGCGGTACTAACAAAACGATTATACAGTTAGCACAGCATTATTTTAATTTATTTGTTGTTATTTAATAACAACCTTGGTAAAGAATGTTCTGTGTGGGATCCTGTTATCACATTATAAAGTAATGGTGACTGGAACCAATCAGAAATTCAACTACCAATCTAAATTAATCACTACAATACTATTTGTAGTCTAAATGCTAGTGCTGACTTAGTTCTGCACGTCCAGCAATCAATCCTAATCCGCTTTCCTTTTGGAACTAGTGCGATTATATAATTCAATTAATAGTTATGTCTACCATTTAAAAGGCATTAATATATTTACTCTAGTGGGTGATTTAGCCTTTTGGATAATCAAACTGCTATGATTTTCACTCCATACTACTTTGTTAGGGCGTAGCTAGTCTTCTCTATATCCATGTCCTTTAATCCATACTGTGTTAAGTGATCTGACGAGTGGATTGGAGCTGACCTTTATGTCTCTCCTCGTATCCCAGTGTCTATCGTGTCGCTATACCCGTGTTGGGGAGATTTGGACTGAAGCAAGTTACACTTTCTCCTCGGATTGACTTTGTCTCCTTGGAGCTTCTTTTTCTATCTCGTGAGAACCATGGTAGTCTTGATATTCATCAGCTCCAATCACTCACTAGAGATTAATCTACGAAATTTCTTCAATTTATTTGAAGTATTAGTTCCTAAATTCCTTACATCTCCGCCTCTTACACATACAAACTCCCGGCGATGCTAGTAGAAGTTGATTGTTGGGTTTAACTGTAAATTCACTGTAATTACAGTTGCCTCTCAGAGGTGGGCTTGAGGAGGTGGGTCTAATAAAAAAAAACTCTACAAGACCTCACACACGTTTATTACAAAACTTAACATTCATAGAGTTTTTTTTTCTCGATCTGACTACGCTATTGACCTAGCAAGGTCTTAACAGCTTCACCGGACTACTAAGGTGAGCGCTTAAGGCACTCAGCCGATTTTATTTTGGCAACCAGCTCAAGGGTGCACGGCACACCTCGGCTTGTCTGCTGCCTGTTGCATGCAAAATCGCGACCTATCTTAGCTAACCTAGCTAACTATTCATATATGTATGAGTTGTTGAAACGAATATGTGTACCAAGCATACACGCCTCAAACTCCTCTATATATTTATTATGGGAAAATTGAAAGTTTTTCAGTTCGATAAGGAAAAAAAAGTAAACCCTTCCACTTTCATGTGTAAGTGTGTAGCATGCACGTGTGTGGGGGTGATCGTGTAGTGTTGTAGCGGTGATGTATATTTGTGCGTCACCGTATCGCGCAAGCAACGCACTCAAGGGCTCCCTTTTTTTTTATTAACGTGGGGAAATCCCTAACGGATACGCTACCGTCCCGGGGGAGAATGTAGGTTATGTCCGATTCGCACAGACTAAAACCCCACGGTGTACCGTCCGCCGCATGGTAGGGGCAGCCAGGGATCGAGCATGCTCACTGACCTGAAACTGCCCCTGCGGCAGCTTGGCGAATGAACGCCAGGCGTCGCCCTACTATAGAGAGGCTACTGGGTACACGACCAGCAGCCTCCCCTCGTCAGCCTCACCAGTGCAACGAGGAGATGGGGGGCCCCGCCCCGTCCCCTCAGGTTTGGCGACGGTTTTGGGAGAGACGGGCATTACGCCTCGCCCCTCCCGCTGCCCTTATTTGGCGGAGAGGACCACTTCTGGGATCGACCTCCCGGGCCTTCTCCGCCGCCTCCTTCTGTGAGATGACGGTCTCGCAGAAGGAAGCTACAGCAGCCCAGACGTCCTCGCTGCCAAGCATGGCCGAAACCACGCCCGGCAGCGAGAGATCATCCCCCACCGCCGCAACCAGGGTGCGGCGCTGATCGCCCCACGTGGCGCACTCCGAGAGAGTGTGCTGCGCGGTGTCCGTCTCAGCGCCGCACTCGTGGCATGCGGCGGTGGGCTCCCTGCGCGCTATCCGGTGCAAGTACAAACCGAAGCATCCGTGCCCGGTCAGCACCTGCACCAGACGGTACGTCAGGGAGCCCCATCCCCTGTTCACCCAGGCCGATAGGACCGGGCGGACGGCGTCTATGGTAAATCTTCCGTAACGCTCGTCCGCCAGGTTTCGGCTCCATCTCTCTATTTGCTGGCAGCGACCTCCCTGGGCACCGGAGGTCTATCTCGGGATTTTCCTGCCGCCGCGTAATTGTACACGGCGGCAAGAGTTTCCGCCTCCAGCTCCCAGGGTAGAGAGCCCGCGAACACCATGGCCGCCGCCGCGGACACCGTGCGATATCCGCGGATCTCCCTCAGCGCCACTGTGCGCTGCGCTTTGCGCAGGACGCGAACATTCGTGGCGCTGAGGAAGTCCGCCCACACCGGCGCCCCGTAGGCGGCCATGGCCCTCACCACCCCAGCATAAAGACGGCGACAGGCAGCGCCAGGCCCTCCCGTGTTCGGGAGAAGGCGGCAGAGCGCCGCCGCCGCCCCTACTATACGCGGTCCGAGCCCCTTGAAGTGGGGCTCGAACCGCCAACGCCCATCTAGGGTGAGGCCCAGATATTTCATCGTAGACCCCACCCTGATACGTACTCCTCCCACCGTTATATGGGCCCCAGAGGGTGGCTTCTGCCGAGGCCCGTGGAACAACAAGACCTCGGTTTTTTCGAGGGCCACTCCGAGGCCCGCAAAAATGCAATGTGAAATCTCCAGCTGTAAAGTGTGGGCCTGTTCAGGTTGCTGTCTCGCTGACATTAACTTCGTAAACGTTTGGCATTTTCCGGTGAAGGGGCGTGTCACGCTACGACACCGCCGCGCACACGCTTTACGTTATTAATTAATTTGCTTGTTTGGCGCCGGCTTAAAATTACTTAAGTATACTTACATTAGCTTAAGAATTTAGTTATTAAGATTAATAAAATAAAAGGTTTATTATTTTTTGCTTTTCAGTTTTTTCAGCAGTTTAATTTTTTGTTAAAAAGTTTTTATAGAAAATAAGGAAATTGTGTCTCGTCTGTTTGTGTATTATTATTAGTTTTTCTAAACCACGTAACAGATTTTGTCAGTTTTTACAATCATTTAGACAATTTTGTTCGGAAGGATGTAACACATTTATGGAATACTTATGTAAAGTAGAGAAAAACCAACGTATTCTAATGAAGTTGTAATAAGTTTTGGAGTGCTCTCATTAATAGCTGTGGCTAAATCTTATGAGGAACATAAATGCCATGTTGTGGATTATACATTTTATTCATTACTTGTGTTATTTACATCCATATTTTGTAATAGTGGTGGTGTCTTACGTAATATAGTTTGATTATTGTGCATATGTGAAGAGGATGGGAAATTATATTACGAAGCATGAGTTCTGAGTTGCCACAAAAACTTCCTGAAAGTTCTAACAAGGCCGCCATCATCTTGTTAGTTCATTAAAATGATCGCAAGAAATTTATAAATGTAACCTACTCAACAATGGCTAATAAAAGGTTGGTTGACACAATTTTTTTTTTTCGAAATGTCTACGCTATTGCGCGTCACTGGACTACATAAGTTGCCACAATTAAAAACATTATAATGTAGGTACAACGGAATTTTGCATCTTAAAAATACGTACAAAAAATATTTAATGTGTATTAACAATCATTTAGTTATGATTATTTTTTATACTAACGAAGTTTATTATTTATTACTAGTTCTAAAAGTAAATACGTAGGGTAAAACTTATACACTAACAGTCCGTGAATGCCGCCAAGCTTCCCTTATTTTATTAAAGCTGAGAGTTTTTAGCTCATGTTCCTGATAAACTTAGGTAAGAACGATAAGCTAGTATAAAATTTGAGTTATTGTGGCTTTGGCAGGTAACAAAGTTTTATAAAATATCAACTAAAGTTTAACAAATAAAGTGTACGTTTTTTTATATAATTTTTTTTAATAATATTAGAAATCGTGACATTTATTGACAGATACTTAATGTAATAGTCGACCCTCGGCAAAAATCTGTAAACTTTAATAAATTGCAAAAATACTTTCGTTAGTGTATCAAATTTGAATTTTGACATATTACTTGGGTAACTAATAGAAATTACCTCAGTATTCAGAGAGTTTCGACGGTTGTCACCTCTCGACCGACAAACATAGGGTAGCTATAGGCGTGAGTACGAGGGAATATATATCTACTACACTGGCTGTTAGACTATCCGTAAATCCGTAAATTCTATCGCAGTTTGCGGAGTTTTTTTCGATGCGGTTTCTATTCCGAAGCGCACCTAGTGCACGCAGGCCCTAATAAATATCCTTTGTTAGACATTTCTGCATAAAAAAATGACCTCATAAGGTGTCCAAAGAAGTCACTATTTTGCTACAACATTTATATTGGATATATAAAAAAATTTGATTTCTATAATGTGTTTTAATCAAATAACTTAGTACAAATGATATTTTAATATCATCTACAACGTGATAATTTCAATTACCACAACAAACTTGTGACATAATTTCGGCAAAAGTGTGACATATTTTCCTTTTTTTTTGAGTCTAATTAAAAAAATAATTAGAAAGAATACGAAATGAATTGTTATTATAGCATATTTAGGAAGATTATTAATTAGTTTACTCAATTCACAGCAACTTCAGGTTTAAAAATGTTTATTTTACATTTTATAATGTTTTTAAAACTTAAAACAGCCTCCTGTAAAATTACGTTTTTTGAGATAACACGTTGTTTTCAGAAAGGTGCGATATATGTTATTCACTATTGGTACATAAGATTCTCATATCTTCTCTTAATGAGTTTTCGAGTCGTTCTGTCGGATGGAGCTTGAATTTCGCTATTGAAAAAGTAGATTCTTATAAAATTTTCTGAAAAATATTAGTTAGTACCTCATTTTTTTATTTACTATTAAGTTCGGACTCTATTCTATTAGTATTTAGTTTTGGATATCGTCTGTTAGTAAATTAATAGCATTTCTTATATGAGATTATGTGACAGTAAAACAGTTCGGTAAGACTTGCTACCAAATGAGACTATCAGGATATTTACTTTCCTTGAAAATTTGATAGGAAACGGCTCATTTGTTAGTTTTTAATTCATTTCCAGGTCAACAGCGTATTCATTTAAAAAAAAAAAGATCTCATAAAGATAAAGTTTGTAGTGGTAGAGCCACGCTGAAGTTATTGTTGGTTTCAGCGTGAATGGTTTGGCTCGACCGGGGTAGTACCACCCTCTCATAGAAAACCGACGTGAAGTAACAGTGCTTACATTTATGTGTTTCGTTCGGTCAGTGAGAACGCCGGAGGCCCACCTCTCCTCACCTTCTCCCTCTTCTTTTTTCTTTCCTTCCCCACACTCCCATTCTCCCCTAACACAGGCTGAGCACGCACTTGCGACTCCGTTGGTGTTGCAAGTGTCTATGGACGGTGGTGATCACTGAACATCAGGTGACCCACATATATCGTTTGCCTCCTATGATATAAAAAAAAACTTTGTACAACATGTTAATTGATGAAGTTGGTCAGAAGATAATGCGAGATAAAATCTATAAATATGTAAAATTATTGCGTTGTCGGTGCCACTGGGCCTATGAGAATAGTAAGCGGGGCGCGGACGCGAGTTGCACAGAAAGTACTGGGAAGACATTATGTGTGTGGGTGGGTCGCTGAACTAATTGGTTTTGCAATTACAAATGGTTGATGTCACTGCAATTCGGTTCTGGGTTTAATAAGAGTTTTCGAGTTTGGAACTACAAATAGAAGTGGTAGTAACTGATTTCTCTTAGACGAAGTTGCGCGGATTAGCTAGTTGTTTCGTATATGTGACTATATTATATTGTATGATAATTTCATGTAGACTAATTCTTTAAAGTATTTTCTTGTTAGATTATCTTCCTACGTTTACTTAAAAAATCCAGCTTGTATTAATGAATGAATTTATTTTTGACTATTAGAATTTTTAATTTATTTTTTATTTTAGTATATTATAACTTTTTAGTCTGTAGGCTGCATTGAATATCTTAATACCACTTACATGCTAATACTTATGAATTAAGCACAAAATTGCTTTCAGTTTTGATATATTCCAATTAATCTTTATATATCAATTTCTTTTGTATGTGTGTCACTGAACTCCTCCTAAATGGCTGGACCGATTTTTATGAAATTTTGTGTGCGTGTTCCAGTGGATCCGACAATGGTTTAGATTTATAATTGGATCCGGTAGGTGGCGTTGTAGTTGAATTTTAGGATTTTTTTTTAAATATCAAGGCAGGACAACGTCCGCCCGACTGCTAGTGTTATTGTATATTTGACAAGATATTTTTCATATACTTTGTTTTTTTGAATATAGTTGTAAATTATGTAAAGCGAACAAATCAAAAATGTTAGCTGTAATATTTGTTAGATGCGAGACTTCTGAATGTGTTGTTTTTACTTTGAACATAAAGTTATTAACTATAAGTCATTTACATATATCAAGATCAAAATCGAGCGAGTTAGGACGCTAACTCTAACCAGTAGCATTTTTAAAGTTACCCTATCGATACTTACTCTGAGATCAACATCATAGGCCTTTTCATCTGTAAATTCGGTAAGTATGCACATCTGTACCCCCAGGTGGATGGGGGTAGGAAGCTTGCTCGTAACGCCTCATGAGTTTTTCTTCCGATTACCGAAACCAGGTCGTGTCGTGCTTTGATTAGCCTTCCTGAATAAGGCGTCACCATTTTGCGCGGTCCATAGCTAGCTCCTCCCATTGGCTGCCTGAGATGTTGAATACAGCTATGTCACGTTAAGCGCAACCTTTAAAACGAAGCATAGAATGGCCGACAGACTTCTTTGCATATGCAACTTCTCCAAGCAGAAATTGTCTTGGCAAAGGACTTCGTCCTATTCAATACACGTGTTCTAACAACACAGTCGTCTCTTTTTGATAATAGTGTTAATGCTAGGAAGCTGTGCCTCATTCAGAACGGACTCGTTTGTCACGCGATCTTTTCTCGTCATGCCCAGTATGCTTCGAAGACATTGCAAGTAAAATGTGTTCAGTCTCCGTTCTTGTTTTGAGTATATTGTTCAGGATTTCGCTTCGTACAAAAGCATATTAGGATACATGATTGGTAAATAAGCACTTGTGTTCAGAGTGCAATAGCACTCTGCAAGAGTAGTTATTTAAAATAAAGATTGAAAGAAATTCTACAAAAACCATATTTTTTTAGTTTAGGTATAAGTGTACTATAGTCAACGTAGTCAAAGATCTTAGAGATATCACAGAAATAAAGAAATCAAGTCAAATCGAAATATCCTTTATTCAATTTAATCCCTGAAAAGGCTCGTATGAATGTCAAAGCAACTACCGGTTCGAAAAACACCCAGTCATCGAGATGAACCGGCAAGAAACTCGATCTGGTTTATCTTTTCATGTTATATATTTTTACAGAATACAAATAGTTACACGTGTTATTAGTGTATGCACAGAGAAGGGCGTCATTTCTAGACGTCACAATAATTCACATATTGATGCACCCTATATTAAGAGCCTTAAGATATTAAAACCCGCTTGACATGGTTCTTGAACTCACTATCCGGTAAATCGGTAATGTATTTTGAGACTTTGTTATAAAATCTAACACTATTACCTAAAAAACTGTTTTTAGACTTAGTGAACCTAAAGCATAGAATGACCAATTTGTTGCTGTTTCTAGTATTTAAACTATCTTGGTCTTTTATTAGATCCAGCATACGTAAGTTTTTGTGGACATTCATTAAATTATCAAGAATATACTGGGAGGGTAGAGTTAAGATACCGAATTCTTGAAACTTAGTCTTTAATTACCGTATCGCATATACGTACGTACTCGCATATACGTACGTACTTCTATATTCAAATATGTCCATTACTCAGTTATTTCCCTCTTTTTTAAAATTATATAAACATTAAAAGAAATCAATGTCCAACTGAAAATTGAAATTAATTATAAATTTGAAACAAAAAACAAGGCTTTCAAATTCTAAGTAAACATAACTTTATGAAATTAATCGCATCTTATGACACAATTTTCAATTAATTTTACACGACACCGTGTGTGTTAAATGTAATCTGTATAGTATGAGGAACAGTGATATGCCCAGTATCATCGTTTGAAAAAGTAATGGACACACAATAGAATCAAATGCCGAATCCAAACAAAGTTATTTTTAAAACTACCATCAATTTATGAAAATGAATTCATCTTTGTTCAAAATTCATCATCAAATGTACTAAATATAATGGCTACATCAGGTTGAACTACATTATTGCAAACGCGGAGATCTAAGTCATGGATTACTTCACGAGCAAACAAACTTTCCAATTTTGATTTTATAACGTATTTTTATTAAATCATCATTTGAAGTAGGTTCACCATCAAAATTTACTCTTGTGACAACATGAAGCCAAGTGACATGAGAGGTCACCAGTAGATCGATTTTTTCGGAATCCGTATTGGCGATCACTGAGAATATCATTATGCTCTAGGTAAGCCAGCAGCTGCTTATTTATTATTCTCTCCATTACTTTACAAAAAAGCGAGGTTATAGCAATTGGCCGATAGTTGCAAGGGTCGGCGCGATTCCCTTTTTTTGGTACTGGTTGAATGTTTGCCGATTTCCAGGATTTAGGAACGATACCGGATTCCAGTGAGAGACGAAATAAGCGTGTCAGAATAGGAGCCAGCTCAGGTGCACAGCTTTTAAGTACCCTAGAGGGAATACCATGAGGGCCATTAGCTTTATTCACGTCTAGATTGCGAAGCACATTACGAACGTCTTTGGTGCGTATCACAACATCTTGTATTGTGGTATCTCACGACGGTATTCATGGCTTAGTTTTATCGTTAGGATCTAAACGCGAATTATTCGCAAACAGGTTTGCAAAAATATTCGCCTTTTCTGGCGCTGAATGAGCTAATGAACCATCTGATTTCATCATGGGTGGAAGCGAGGACTTGAGAAAGTTTGCTTCGACTGTCTTGGCAAGAGACCAGAAAGCTTTGCTACCAAATAGATAGGAGGCCAATTTAGCTCCAATACGGGCTATATGATCAAAGCGAGCTTTGCGCAAGACTTTGTTATAATATTTGGTTGCTTTGTTGTAGGCTTTCTTTTGTCTTTTAAATCTGGAGATTTACTGGAGCGTGCTTCGGCCCAGGCTTGATAACTAAATTCATTGTTTCGTTCAGCTTTGGAGCATTTAGCATTGTACCATGGGCGAGCTTCACCTCCAAGTGGTACATCGGTATATGGAATAATGTATTCCTTAGCCCGACTCACCACATCGGTAATGTTACTTGCACAGCTCGACGGATCTGTAGACAAAAAGCAAGTCTTTTGCCAAAGGTAAGAAGCTAGGAAGTGACGCATCTCATCCCAGTCTGCTGATTTATATCGTCACATCCTTCTTATGCCTCTGGGGATAGCGTCTAGAGGAGAGTATGATGATGTAGCTTCAATCAGACAGTGGTCGGAACTCCCTAACGGCGCTGAGACTGTGATGGAAAACCTATCTGGATCTGTTGTCAACAGAAGGTCTAGGAAGTTAGCAGTGTGAGTATTAACGTCGGGTACTCGCGTTGCTTGATTTACCAGCTGTGAGAGGTCTAATGAAAGAGAGAACTTGTGTGCTTCTCTCCCAGCAAAGTCGGTTTTAACGTATGGAAATAACCAATCTTGGTGATGAGCGTTAGAGTCACCTAAGAAAACCAGATGCGCCGAAGGGTAAAGTTGTAAAGCTACCTCTGCTGCCTCGTTTAGATGATCGAATAGCCTAGAAGTCTCCTGATCTGCACTGTACGAGCGGTAGACACCAATGTACATAGTCTTATATGTGCCAGAGTCCGCAAGTACGCATAATGTTGAAAAATGGGAGATATTATTCTTATAAGTTTTGTTAAGGAATGTGGGCCGTATTACATATGTGCCGTATGACAACAGTATGTCGGCAGTAAGACATGATATGAGGTTGAATATCTAATATCTTTTTAATTATTACTTATGGTCAGAAGTGCCTTTTGTTTTAATATTGATCAATTCAAAAATGTAAGTTGACATGTAAAAAATCGTTACAAAGACAAGTTGTATTCATGAGTAATAAATCTGTTAATATTTCCAAAATCCTGCAGTTTTTCTGAGTTGAATATCTGTATCTTTCAACTCAGAAGTGTGATAAGCCTAGCCCACTGGCTGTTTTCAGAAAATGTACAAGATTGATGTGTTTGCACACCATATTGAAATATATGTTTTTTTTTTTGTTTCTTTAAAAGAAAAATACGAAATGACTAATAATGGATAAGACCGCTTCACAGTTAATTAATACTATTTTCTCAAGAGAGTGTTTGCAGTAAAACCAGCCGTATCTACGGGCATCGAGGCTGCTGTCTCTGTGAACGTCAGGGCGGACGTCTCAGTAAGCATCGGAGCGGCCGTCTCCGAGAACGTCGGGTGAGACTTAGCTACGGGCATGGAGGCAGTCGTCCTCGTGAGCATCGGAGCAGCCGTCTCCAAGGATGTCGGGGAGACAGCAGCGAGCATCGAGGCAGTCGTTCCCGTGAGCATCGGGGTAGATAGCTGCGAGCATCGAGGCAGTCGTTCCCGTGAGCATCGTGGTAGACAGCAGTGAGCATCGAGGCAGTCATTTACATGAGCATCGGGGTAGGTAGCTGCGAGCATCGAGGCAGTCGTTCTCGTGAGCATCGTGGTCGACAGCTGCAAGCATCGAGGCAGTCGTCCCCGTGAGCATCGGGGTAGACAGCCGCGAGCACCGAGGCAGTCGTCCCCGTGAGTGTCGGGACAGGCGTCTCCGCGAGCATTGAGACAGCAGCCCCGTGAACTTCGGAGACAGAGGTACAGTTCCACGGGTAATTCGAGTGATGGGGATACATCACGTTCCCCTTTGCGGGAGAAACAGGTATGCTGTTGTAATAGTAATAGAGTACTTCAAGTTATTGTATGAATTGTTAAAGTCGTTAGGGTATAGTCGTCCGAAGGGCAACAGATTTTTATGTGCTCGGAAATGTAATCCAATGATAATAGGACAGACTATGGTATGGCTCAATAAGGTTGATGAATTCTCGGAATTATACAAATGGGGTGATGATCAAGTAATTCACTATGCCTTACCTAAATTATCGAGTGTAGCGAAGACGTATCGAGCGTAACCTACTTCTGGGTCGAATGGAGGAATAAAATTATGGAATTTTTCTCAAAGTTGTGATGACTACGCTGAAATGTTGACGGAAATTTTGTTTATACGTGCAAAATATAACGACTTATTAGAACGTTATTATCACAAATCTACTATTTTATTAAATAGATATGAAATTATAGATGAACGAATTGTTTGATTGTTTGCTTTGTGATATTGAGGATAGATCGTTAATATTAGGCGTGAAAGCTTCGAAATGTCTAGAGCCCGTACTATTTTCAGACTGTTAAACCACATGCAATATGGTATCTAAACTTTTAAAAATAACGGAACACCAACCAAATAGTTTCTATTTAGAACCCCATATCATACGATTATAAATCAATACAAAAATTTATATAAGAACTTTTTTTTTAAGAAATGTGTAATATAATTGAAACATATTATTATTAACTTAAAGTTTTAATCTGAAAAATGATATTATTTTATTGTTTATGAGTAATTGCTTTATAGTTTGGTCTTATGTCCGACAATTTTATGTGTATATCTGGGGTAGCATCCAGTCTAGACCTGTATTTGTTTATGTATAAATATAATTTTGGCGGACCCTGATGACTACATTGCGAAACTTCTACCATATGTTCTGCGGGACCCTGATTTGGGAATTCCTATATTAAACAACAGAAGCGAGATGTAAACAGGGTGAAATCAACAAATATCAAAAAGCATATACTCCGAGTCATCGTGTATGGCCGCACTAAATATGACTTTAAGTTCGGTCTTGTGTATAGTATAGTCGAGAGGTTAATACAACAGAAATTCAGAATATTATAAGAATTTAACATTAACGTTTATTAATATTAAACTTGTCTCCATATTATACGTACAATATATCAGATCTTAGTAAATCATGATTCAAGTAGATATTTACCTGTTAGGTACATTAAGTAATAAAAATATCAATATCGCTATAACGACCATGTTGCTACTTTCAGAAGATTTTGTATATGTGAGATAAAAGTTTGATGCCGATTATCTTGTTTCGTAAACGCTTTAGCAGCTAGTTTACGAAAAACTGTTTATATGAATTGAACAGATATATTTATACATACAATATACACAGACATATAGAATATTTGCAAATAATTAGAGATGAAAAAAAAAACGAAGAAACAATATAAAATGAAATCATTACTGAGGTAAATAAATAACAGTAAAAACTAGAAATGAACGAATGATAAAGTATAAGATAAAACTAAAATATTAATAGTTCGCCACATCATATAATTGTCAGTTATAATTAAATAAAAATAACATTTACTCACCTGTTTATGAATTTTGGGTGATCGCTTACTTTAATTAAATGATCCCCTTTGTTCGGTATTTATTTCTATCTTTAGGGTATATAATGTAGCATATGTTGTGCAGTAACGAGTCAAAGACTAGAGTTTAATCAAATGATGCTGTAGTATGTTATAACTGTAATGAACCAGTTCATGTAGCTTCAAATGCACTAAGGAAATATTGAAATGTACTATATGCAATAGAGTATGATATAAAATCATAAATTGTTCAAGGTTACCTGCGAACAATTATCATAAAACTAGAAAAAAGGACGTTTTACGGGTTACCTTGAGTCATTTTAGTAATCGAAAATATATAATACTCCTAAAATGTAATGAGCATTCTTAAACTGGGTATGTTGACCTTGGGAGTCAAAGCACCTTAGTATACTGCATTGGTGCTTAAAGTTTAGGCATTTTATGGACTACCAATGATAATCTGTCAGGTATGCGAGGTATAAATAATGGTGTCGTAGTTTTTTTTTTTTTTCGAAATGTCTACCCTATTGACCTAACAAGGTCTTAACAGCTTCACCGGACTACTAAGGCGAGCGCTTAAGGCACTTAGCCGATTTCATTATGGCAATCAGCTCAAGGGTGCACGGCACACCTCGGCTTGGATGTTGCCTGTTGCATGCAAAATCACGACCTATCTCAGCTAACCTAGCTAACTATACATATGTGTATGAGTTGTTGAAACGTATATGTGTACCAAGCATACACGCTTCAACAACTCCTCCATATATTTATTATCGGAAAATTGAGAGTTTTTCAGTTCGATAAGGGAAAAAAGTAAACCCTTCCACTTTCATGTGTAAGCGTGTAGGCGTGCACGTGTGAGGGGGTGATCGTGTAGTATCGTAGATCGTAGATCGTGTTGTAGCAGTGATGTATATTTGTGTGTCACCGTATCGCGCAAGCAACGCAGTCAAGGGCTCCCTACCGAGGGATCGAACCTAGGCTTGAGCCGCTGCCGTGGGAGGCCTAATCGGCCTAAATATAATGGTGTCGTAGTTCCATTAGGCGTAGCTTCAGTTAATATTGAAATAAAAGGCATTAAGAAATGGGTTCAAGTCTTTACAATATATGATATGTTATCAAGTATCCTGTATTGATAGGTCATAGATTGATTATCGACAGAACTAACATAGCTATGACCAAAACAAGCGAAAGTCTGTTTTTTGCGTGAAATATACCAAGAAAAAAATAATATATTGTCTTACACTAAATTCAAATATTACGTTGAATTCAAAGGAAACATAAAAGTTTACCGGTTCATATACGGGTTTATTTTATGTTAATGGACCGTGACGAAGTAAACTTAATTACGAGTTTAATTTACTACCTATAAATAGTTAAAGTTGTGTGTGTCTGGCGAGAAAAGACTATGTATAGATTACAGAGCTCTTAATAGTAAACGAAATAAAACTACCCTCTACCATTGATCGACGACCAGCTAGATAGGTTAGTTGGACATTCACGGTGTTATTACACCTGACTGCGCATGTGCAATTATTAAAATCAAATTTACTCTGAAAATGGGACGTTAATTGTAAGAATACTTTTGAGATATTTAAGCAAAAACTTGTAGAACGACCAGTTCTCTGGCTGAACTTCACACCGATGTTTCCAAATTAGGTGTTGCGAGAATATAGGCTGGATTTGTACAGTGCAGGGAAATGATGACGAAGGAAATTCGATTCGATTTGACTTGATTTGATTTGATCTGATCTGATTTGAATTATTTTGATTTGATTTCATTCGATTCGATTCGATTTAATTTATCTAATTTAGTTAAACTTGTGATCTTGATTTGAGCTTAGATTATGAGCGGCCAGTGCTGAGGAGCAGATGATCGTAGATCATCGCAAACACTGTTCATGGAAGTCATGAAGAGGACTTTGAGCGACCAGCGCTAAAGTTCGTAGATTATAGCAGACTGAGCAAAATAATGTAACTATACTCTAAGTAGATACGCTATGTGCAATCTGATTATTGACCTGACATGATTTGAAACGCATACAGACTATTTAAATAACGGTTTAGACAAATAGGAAACAATTATAGTTGTAAAAATTACTAGTTCTTTTTGTAAACGTGAGAGGACTCACTACACTAAGGACGGCCGAGCTGTAAGTATCGTTTAATGTAAGAAGTGATTTTTTGTATAATGACAACAGAGTGTCGGCAGTAAGACATGATATGAGGGTGAATATCTAATATATTTTTAATTATTATTTATGGTCAGAAGTGCCTTTTGTTTTAATATTGATTAATTCAAAAATATAAGTTGACATGTAAAAAATCGTTACAAAGACAAGTTGTATTCATGAGTAATAAATCTGTTATTATTTCCAAAATCCTGCAGTTTTTCTGAGTTGAATATCTGTATCTTTCAATATATTTTAATCAAGTCATAAATTATTTCTCTGCCACATTGCTATAGCTGGCTAAACCTGACCAGATAAATCGAAACGATGTAGAAGGGGATTATTTATCTTAAAAAATAATACCTCTGATGCGGGAAGTATTTACATACAAAAGATAACTCACAGTAACCTTGCCTAGAAATATATTTTCACCATGTTATCCAATTAAACATGTTTCTTATGCTTATTATACGTAGATTGAAATTTTTTTTTATATCTAATATTGTAATGAACGTCTTAGAAAAATCAAAAATGTTAAATTACAAGCATCAAAAGAAAGATGATAAGGAAAAAGAAAACATAACAGAAAAATATATCAAAGGGCTAAAAATCGATTCTATAATACATGCATGTATCTAAATCGCCTTGACAACTGTGACGCTACTTTTTTTAGGGTGGGTAGGGAGGGTGAATAGGATCTCTGATTTATATAAACTTAGCTACTTGAGCTTATGTAGGTGGTAGAGACACGCTGAAGATATTACTGGCTTATATGAATGAGTTGGATTGCCCGGGTAGCACCACCCTCTCATAGAAAACCGAAGTGAAGTAACAGTGCTTGCATTATTGCGTTTTGTTTGGTCAGTGAGAGCGCCGGAGGCCCACCTCCCCTCACCTTCCTACTCTTCTCTTCCTTTCCTCCCCGCCCTCTGCCTCCCCCAACATAGGTTGACAACGCACTTGCGACTCCCGTGGTGTTGCAAGTATCTATGGACGGTGGTGATCACTTAACATCAGGTGACCCACCTGTTCGTTTGCCTCCTATGATACATAAAAAGCTAAATAGTGTTTGACTTGCCTAGATGCTAAGTTTTATTCACAACACGTCCTTTATACAATATATACAGTATCATAAACAAATTTAAAAGAAAATTAAATAGAAAATAAGGAAAGAGCGTGTTTTACATTTACTACAATTCCAATTAATCTTATTTTATACATTTAAAAAGAATGTAAATCTAAAGTGTTTATCCTTTTTAAATTTTTCTTAAAAAAATTGTTCAAGGTGTCTAGGAATAAGTAATAAGATTCATTCCAATCATTTTTAGAAACGTCTATTAGCTATTATATGAACACGCATCACTGATAAAATACTGTGTTCAGCATATCTTCGAGTAACATTTAGTTTTTGTTTCATAAAAATCGGTTCACTCTATCAAAAGTTGAGATTTCTATATCAAGAGCAGAGATCACTGTATCAAAAGGAGATAGTGAAGTAAGAAAGGTTGTGAATGATATGAAAATTGAAAAAGCCGTAGATCCAGGTGGCATACCTGTTGAAGTATGGAAGTTTTTAAAAGTAGATGGATGGATGTGACTAACATTATTTTTTAATAAGATATTACTAGAGTAAGCGACTCCAAATGACTGTTGCAATAGCATACTAGTGCTTATCTCTTTTAAAGATAAGATAAGCATCATATATACATATATCAATATATTCATATGTGAAGCAAAAACTTGTACCCCTTTTTAAATGATTTCCGTGAACTTGAAATTTGGCATACTTTATATGGCGGAGAAGTGCCGAAATATATTTATTTTATATAAAATGCATTAGAAGTAAATTAAATTAATCTAAATATGCATTACTCGCACTACTGCTTGAATTTTACACATCATATACACACATGTAAATAAAAAAGACATTTTGACAGCCGTCAATAACAAACTTCAAAAAAGGTTGCGAAGGAGGTTGCTATGCTGGATTGTATGTGTTTTTTTACTCTTTTGTTTTGGATTCATCATTTGATTGTATTGTGTATACTTTTCCAAAAGATGATACTGGGCATATCACTATTTCTCATTATGAACAGACTACATTTAATTCAATATCACCGAGAAATACCACCCACCCATGCTGTCGTGTAAAATTAATTAAAAATTGTGTCATGGATTGCAACAAATTTCTTTATTTTTGTAAAGTTATGTTTACTTGACTTAACTTGAGATCTTTACCACATGTTTTTTGTTTCAGAGTTATAATTAATTTCAATTTTCATTTACACATAGTTTTTTTTTTATGTTTATATAATTAAAGGTCATGGAAAATGGCAAATAACTGAGTGGCCATGATGAAAACCTTTGATTATAGAAGTATAATACCCTTTGACAAAAGAACCCTAATAAAGTTCAAACTTTAAAACATCAATTAACTATACAACAAAGAGTGCAAATATATGTTATGATAATTTGTTGAATCTAGTTATTGGATTAAATTATTGAATTAAAACAGTTTGAATATTAAAAAAAAAAAAAAACGTTTTCTTATAATTATTCTCATTAATAAGGGTGATTAATTTCTACTAAATAGAATTGAATAATTAAAATATAACATTTTAACTATAGTTGTTAAATTTTTATTACTAAATTGAATAATGAGTCAAATACTTTATTTTAATTATGATTTATATTTTTCTTAATTTGAACTATTAATAATTTTTACTATTTATATACATGCTACGAATGTATGTCATATTAAATATTGTAATGATTTTGAAGGGCTTAGTTAAAATTTTATCACCATCCTTCGTTTATGTTAAAAAGATCTCCGTTAAAAGGGGGAGATGTTATGAAACTATATTATTAGTGCTAAATACTGAGCAACTAGTGAATAAAATAATATAAAATCAATTAAAATGTCATTTAAAAGAGAGTTATGACTAAGCAGTTCTAGTCAAAATGTAGGTCTAAGTCTCGCCAGTCAGTAAGATGAGCGTGAATGAACTTTCTTATTTTTTAAAAAGAACCTACAGGTAACCATCCTAACAGGATACAGTCACTGGCACAGCTAGTATTCCTAATTTAATTCAATTCTTAATTCATGCCCTTAAGATGATACATTTCTTATTTAAGTTGTCTCCATCCGATTATGACGTACAGTTGTCCGGTCTTTGCACACGCGCAAAATCGTATTCAAAAGTTGCAGGTTCTCCAGAACCGAGCCCTATGTAAAATCACCGGTGCCCTATGGTACGTCCGGAATAAGAATCTCCACAGGGACCTGGAGATGCCTTCTGTCTGGGCGTACATAAAATTACTCGCACGTAGTTATTTCGAAAAAGCCACAAATCATCCCAGTCCGTTAGTGGTATCCGCCGCGAACTATGAACCCGTACCTAACGCTGCGCAATATAGAAGACGACCGCAACACATTTTTACTGACCCTCCTGATTCAATCACGGCAGTGAACGATCAGTACCAGCCTGTCTATTCTAGCAGAGCGTGATCACGCCCACGCCCGCGTAGCCACAGATCACGCCGCCGTAGTCTGGGGGTAAATTTCACTCCCACACACCAGATTAGGCCCCCCTCGGCAGCGGGTCAAGCCTACGTCCGTTCCCTCGGCGTGGAGCCCTTGAGTAGGCTGCTTACGCGATACAGTGACACAAAACCTTACATCAATTACAACATTAGACACATCATCTACACACATGTGCACACCTACACGCTTAGACGCTGTTTTTCATTTTTTAGAGAAATAAACGACAAAGAGTTCTACCCTTATTTTTCCTTATCCTATCCTATCCTATATAGTTTTGAGGAATTTTACTGACACAAAATACATATAGGAGTTGTTGAGAATCGCATACTTGGTACACACATATATTTCAGTAACTCATATACGTATATCTAGATAGCTTAGCTTAGGTTAGCTCAGATAGGTCGCGATTTTTGCACAAAACAGGCGACAGCCCGAACCGAGGTGTGCCGTGCACCCTTGAGTTGGTCGCCCAAACATCCCAAATCGGCTGAGTGTTTTCAGCGCTCACCTCAATAGTTCAGTGAAGCTGTAAAGACCTTTCCAGATCAATAGCGTTTTCATTTCGAAAAAAAAAAAATTAAGTTACATGGAATTTTGTAAATTTATACAAATCATTTTCTTTTTCATCGCTGACAAGGATTAATAAAAATTAATAAGAAAAAACATATTTTTATACATAATTAAACACCCTACAATAAAAGCTCTTTTATAGTTTATGGATTATAATGCATTCCTTCAAATCACTATTACTACTTTCAAGCATTTTCTATAACATACGTTTTTTTTATTCATGCAAGTGAGCGTAAGTTCATTCTGTACCTTAAAATTGCGCCGTTCCACAAGAATGTCACGAGTAATTTTAGCATATTTGCGTTTCATTTAATTCGGTAAAACAATACTGGAAATAATTTTATCTTTACTGTCATAAATGTTCGAAATATTAATCACTCACGGCCAATAAATATTTATGGGTTGGGTTTACGGTAATTAATTCTCTACAATGACAACACCACCATGCGCTTCCGGGCTGTTTATATTAGCGCGATGCATTTCCTAGCGGAAAACACATCTTCGCCTAAAAATGCAACACAATTAACACCACAGAATAGTCACTCTTTTAGAGACATACTAATAAAGATATATTAAAATAACATTGAATTATAGTATAATATTTCATAGAACACAGCGCGGTAACGGAAATACCATCCGGTAGCAATGTTTGCATGAAACTAACAGCTTCAAATCGCACACGATGAAATGATATTTGGCATTGTACTCAAACTTTTCTGTCCCGTGTACCAATTGCCATATTTTTTGGTTATGTGTAAATCCCCTGTTACGTATTTTTTATTTTCTACCAACTCCATATTTTTTTAATAATGGTTTTATTATTTATGTAGGCAGATGTGTATATCTGTGTACATGTGTACATATTATAGAACCAGTATTTAAGTAGACACTATGAGTATATTTTTTTATTTTATATATTTAGCGCACTAACATAAATATTACACATAGTTAAATTTACATATGGTTAATTACAACATAAAATTACACTGTAATAATTATAATCACAGGCATGCATGATTATTAATTAGTTTATACTAACTTTACTTAATTTGTACAAATACACCATCAAGTTATATTTTTAACCAAGTGCTGCTTGAATGATCCAAATGCATCAAAAAATATGTCGATGTTGTTATTTGTTCGAGATATATTATTATATAAACTAGCCATGCGTATTAAAGGGCTGTTATATACGGTGTTAATGATCGCAGTTAGAATGGCAAAAATGCTTGGCAATGAGGTCTAAGGTAAAAGTGGTTGACAAGAAATGCAGCCATGGAATCGTTTTATAATTTTGTGTAAAATTAATAAGTCAGATACATTTCGTCTCATTTTTAAGCTAGTGATGTTAAAATATTTTAGTCTATCATTGTAGTCGGGAATAGATTTACGAATGCGATTTCTTATATTCAAATGTCTAATATAAAATATGTAGTATTGTTTCATTCAAGAGAAGCCAAATGAAATGTGATCAATATCGTTGACCGCTATTTGTATATCATGGACCCCGAATTCTTTTTTTCGCTGACATTGACCCCTTTGTTAGTCGTCAAATACTCCTGGAGGTCGATATAGACTACTATGGGAACCACAGCTCTACACAAATACCACCTCTCGTATCTAGCGCAGTTGACGACATAAAGTAAAATAAATAAAAAAAAACATAAAAAAACGACATAAATTGGCATAGGTTTGACCAAAGTAAAAACTAACAACCTTTATTTGGAATCACAGTAATATATTGTAATGTTTATTTTACAATATTATTTACTTTATTCATATAGATTTGAAATGGGAAGTTGTATACATTTACGTTTTTTTGTTAATGTTGCAATTAATAATCATTGAAAAAATGCTTTGACTGATTTTAATGAAATTTTGTACACAGGAATTTTAAATTATTCCTCCACTATACCTTTAAATCAAAATGGTATGGTAATTATTCACTGATTTTTAAAGTTTAAACTTTGTTAAAGTTCTTTTGTCAAATCCATATATTTTATAATCTAAGGTTTTCATCGTGGGTATTCAGTTAATTTGCCATTTTTTTAAATTATATAAACATAAAATAAAAATTGAAATGAATTATAATTTTGAAACAAAAAACAGACGATTGAAAAGGTGGTAAGGCTTCGAAATTCTAAGTAAACATAACTTGACGAAAGTAAGAAAAGCAACTGATGACACAATTTTTAATGAATCTTACACGAGATCCGTGTTGACGAACGGGTATTATTTACCAAATATCACCGCACATTATTATAGTTTTATATAATGTTCACAAAATTTAAATTATGATGAATATTGACATGCCACCCAGTATCACCGTTTGGAAAAGTATTGGATACGTTACGGAGTCTAACGATGACTCCAAAACAGAAACATTTTAATACTACCATTAGCTTTTGAAAATGAATCCATTTACGTAATAATATACGTAGGACGTAGGATAACATTGCGTAATAATTCTTCGTCAACTGTACTAAACATAACTGCTATATCAGTTTGAAATATATTATTGTAACGGCGGAGATCTAAGTCATGGTTTACTTTCATTAGCATACAAATTTCTTTATTTTGATTTCCAACTCTCAGACATTGATCCTGCATTGCTATAAATTCCTACATAAACATTTCAATAAAAAGGATCACTGCGCACCAATTGAAGAGTAATTTCATGAATTATGCCATTATTGCATGTTCAGTTAAACTGTTCCTGTAATCTACAATTAACACCTACACACCTACACGAACAACAGTGTCAACACCATAAAAATACAATTGCGAATTATGTGGTGAAGGACCATATACAGTAGTTATTAAACCCGCCCTATGATAATAAAACCATACAAATGATAGATATATTCCATCTGTAACTATATCGGAAACTTTGGCTTCTTAGGTAATCGTAGGAAAACAATGAATTAATTGTATTTGCGAATGTATTTGTACGATTGCCAACTTATCTATCGGCGATACTGTTTGTAATATAAATAAAACTACTCGAAATTGTTTCAGAAGCTAATTCTTTTATTCCATGTTGTATATCACATTTTTGCTAACGTTATTATTACTATGGCATCCTAATATGCCAGCTTGTGGTAACAAAGTTCAAAGTAATTCTTTGACGTATTTTTGAATGAATGATCATTTAAAGTGAGTCCATCATTAAAATACTTAAAATATTCATACTTACTTAAGGCTGGCAATATTGTTTAACTCTTTGTTACCTGAAATGAATGCAATAAGACCAAAGAGAATTATTATTACAATGGCGATTAAAGAGTGACAAGCTTCTAACAATTGTTACTGGTAGTCGAGAGGTTGTGCTATCTGTCCGTCAGTTATAAAATACAAAATCGGGTGATCTCAGTAAATGTCATTGTATGATGGAATGGAAAAATGTAACACGTGTTGGCTATCTAATTGTGGTGTTATTTCTTACTTTCTGAAGATGTACGATGAGGAAAGCTTCCCTGAACAGATAATTCTTGTAGGTTCTCCGTCATATATATCATTATTATTTATTAATTAATTATTTCAATATTTAGTTAAGTATATTGTGATTTTACATATTATATATCCGTAACATTTTGTTTTCATGGAACGTAAGCCATGTTAAAAATATTGAATGTAGGATACAAAAAGGTAATTGGAATGTAAGAGTAGAATGACAGATGGCGAAACGTCATTTTCATTTACATGTGTGTATATGTTGTGTGTTATTCAAGCCGTAGTGTGAGTAATGTATATTTTAATTTTTTACATGTATTTCTAATGCAATTTCTCTTAAAAAGTAACTGTTTGCACTTTTCCTCTATAAAAACTTTAATTATGCCCAATTTCACGGCCAACTGTTCGCGCAATGCGCCTAAAAGGTATACAAAGTTTTCAAATCAAATCAGATGCGTTGCAATCCTGTGTTTGTCGCATAGAGGGAGGCAGGAGGGAGGTGGTTTTTCGGCGCTCTCACTGACCTAACGAAACTCAACAAAACTCTGTTACTTCACGTCAGTGTTTCTGTGGGTCAGGTGATAGTATCCCGGGCGAGCTGACCCATTCATGCTATAACCAGTACCATGCTTCAGTATGGCTCTGCGACCTTATAAAAGATTAAGATAATTGGTACTCGTTAAAATGTCAAATTGTTTTGTATCGTCGACCAGTTGTGCTGAAATTTTGAAGGTATACGAAATTTATACGTAATTTATAAGTAGAAAATAAGTAATAACTAAATAATTGTATATTTTTTAATTCTTAAGCGATTTCGATCCGATTCTATATATTTGAATTGGTCATATTACGTTTGATGTATGATGAATACTCTCTGGTTTGGCGCAAACATTATTAGAGCGAGTGATTATCTGGGACTTAGTAGCACCGGGGAAAGTTCCAGTTGTTAAGTTCCCACGCTGGTAAGGGATGCGGTATTTTAGGTGCCGCTTGTCGGCAGTTCTAATTCCCATACGATTTCGGGGAAAGAATCAAACGTATTCAGTTTGTTATCGTTGTGGTTGCCAAACAGCGCGTGTTGATATTTAATATCACTGCACTGTTCCGAAAATTAACAAAACCCGTTTCACCACCCCGAGAGGATTATTTATAATTTATACCCTTAATGAATTACGTACGACGTATTTACCACCTAAAATTAATTACGTGATTTGCTGATAAATATATAAAAAAGTATATTGTTATTTCTAAAAAATAATTACCAACACTAGTTAGAGCACGAAGTTTAGGACCTGTAATCACTGACATATATAAATCCAAAATGCACAGCCTCGGCACGCACGGTCGGAGCGTTAATAAATCGTAGTTTGGTCGCACAATTCATTGTGATAATATTGAGTGGTACGAGCACGCAGTATTATCCATTGATCATTTTTCATAGAGTCTATCCGAGCTTTTAGCTTAGTGAAACATTCATTTATATCGTGTCTGTTAGATGCAGATACACGTCCAACGTTAGTTGCTTCTGGGGTTCATATCGACACAACAGGGCTTTTCTTTATAAACTCAGAAGACAAGTCAATCAAATCAGTTTTTATACCATACAACTTTACAGTTTTATAAATTTGTAGCCAAATGATTTAAGGTAATGTAGTAAATTTCTATACGTAATGAAAATGCATATACCTATATTATATAAACGATTAAAATCTTTAATTTCGTCTTCGTCTCTAACCTTCGACCGTCGTGTTTGCGTACATCATCCTTGTTTCGTGGTTCGTGATTCGTGTTGTCGCGTCGTGCAAGAAAAAAGTGTTAGGGCCTTTCCCTAGGCAATGTAGTTCCCCTGTAAAGCATTACACATCACTCACAGCTCCCTTGGCCCAGACTCAGGATAGTCCGTTAAATTCAAAAAGACGCAACCACTTGATTTTTCAAATTATGTATTTTTCAAAATCTAGCGACTTTTTAATCAACGTCTGGAGAGTTTTTAATTTCTTAAACGCTAACACTGGGTAGAGTCCTCTCTATTCCAGGTGGAAGTGAAAAGTAATGTACGATTTATTGTAGTTGATAGAGCCAAGCTGAAGCTTACTGGCTTTAGCATGAATGGGTCGGCTCGACCGGGGTAATACCACCCGACCCACAGAATATCGACGTTAAGTAATAGTGCTTGCATTCTTGGGTTTCGTTCGGTCAGTGAGAGCGCAGGGGTCCGACCTCCTCTTTCCTTCCTACCCCCCCTTCACCCAACATAGGCTGGCAACGTACTTGCGACTTCCCTGGTGTTGCAAGTGTTTATGGACAGTGGTGATCACTTAATATTAGGTGCCTTAATATACCTGCTCGTTTGCCTCATATGATATAAAGAAAAAATCCTCGCAAAAATGAATTTTGTCGTCATAAAAACTTATTTAAGCATTGAAAGGGATCGTAATAAATAAATCTCTTAAAGGACGCATTGAAAAGCACAACAATAAATACATTAAACATTTCCATATTTTATTGAATAAAAATGAAACGATTTCGTAATAGACATCGAATTACACCCCTTCGATAATATTTTCGTAAGGGTAGGCTCGTTACTAAGAAAATCCACTTTGATATAAAGCATAATACAAACTTCAAACGTGGTTTTATTGTGGCTGTATCCTACTTAAGACGTCGATAAAAGCTCGTCTTAGAGGTATAAAAGTACCTTTTTTTTTCGAAATGGGAACGCTGTTGACCTGGAAAGGTCTTTAGAGCTTCACCGAAATCTGGTTATAAAAGTAGCCATATCAAGGCTTATTATTATAAGGTAAGGTATGATAAGATATATTAATCCTATTACTTTAATTTTATTTAACTTACGATTAAAGAGTTTCGCGGTTAAATTTGTATTTTAATCGCGATAAAAAAATCGACTATTTGTTTTCTTAAATATAACATTAATATTGTTGGTAATGATGAGAAAAAATCTCCTGAAAGCCTTAGCGCTTAATGTTAATATTAAGATATGCTGCGAGTTAGGATGTGGGTGAGGGCAAAAGGCTTTTTAAAAAATACAAATAAAACGACTGGTTACTATAACAGGGCTAACAGAACTGATTTTTATTTAGATTAATATTCTTTATATAGGTTACATTATAACGATGAAACTTAATCTAAATGGATACATGTTTAAATTACTTCTTATCTCTAGTTAGGAAATACTTAATAGCTACTTAGGTAATGTAATGCGTGTGAATGCATTACGGCGACGTGACCGTTATGTCTTAGTAGAAATGCTTAATAGATGTAATGGGACGCGTGTGAACGCATGATAACGATATGATGTATATCGTTACGGCAACGTAACTTGCGTGGTAAATTTTAATTTCCCGTATTAACATGGGAAAGCTTGTTTTTTGAACTAACGAACTAACTACGCTATTGACCTAGAAAGGTCTTAACATCTTCACCGGACTACGAATTTTTTGATAAACCGACGCGTTTCGAAGTTATTCAACTTTAAAATATAATTTACAATGTTGTTTTTGTGTCACCTGAAACGATCCATCCAAATTGTGTATTTTGTGCGATTATGCCAACTGGACTTCTCAATAAACCCTGCCTCATAATCTTACTAGTTACACTGCCCCTAGTAACATATCTGTTCCGTACTTATGTACATTGTACTTATATTATTATCTATACTAATCTATATGCGAGCACAAATCTTTTTCGTTATTACTTTTATTGATTAAAAGGCATGTATCTGCTCACTACTTTCTTGAACGCACCGCTAAAACGTACACAAGTGCTGCCATCTAAGATAACTAACTTTCACTTTGAATCTATCAACGAGGAAATTTTTTTTTTTTAACGTGGTGAAATCCCTTTTGGATACCCACCCTCGCGGGGGAGAGGGTGGGCTATGTCCGACTCGCACGGACTAAAACCCCATGGTGTACCGACCGACCGTAGTGTTGAGGCGGCAAGGGATCGTTCTAAGCTATTCCCCTTAGATAGCCGCCCCAACGGTCCGCCCGGCGGAAGGTGGTCGCTATAGAGAGGCAGCTGGTTACGCACCAGCTGCTTCCCCTCGTCCGCCGGACCTGTACAATGAGGGGATGAGTCCTCCGACTACATCCCCTCAGGTCCGGTTACGGTGGCAGGCGGAGTTGGGCGAAGCGCCACCACCTCCTGCCGGTCCTCCATTGGCGAAGACGGCCACTGAGAGGGTCCGCCTCGCAGGCCCTCTCCGCCGCCTCCTTTTGCGAGACGGGTATAATGATGCAGTTCAACCTGATGTAGCAATAATATTTAGTACAGTTGATGATGAATTTTGAACAAGGATGAATTCATATTCAAAATTTAATCGTAAAATTAAAAACAACTTTGTTTTGGATTTCTCATTTGATTCTTTTGTACATCTATTACTTTTTCAAACGAAGATACTAGACATATCACTATTTCTCATAATATACAGACTACATTTAACACACATGTTGTCGAGTAAAATTAATTGAAAATTTTGTCATGAGTTGCGATAAATTTCTTAATTTTCGTAAAGTTATGTTTAATAAAATCTGAGAGCCTTACCACCCTATGTAAATGCCTGTTCTTGTTTCAAATTTATAATTAATTTCTATTTTCATTTAGACATAGGTTTTTTTAATGTTTATATAATTTAAAAAAGGGGCAAATAATTGAGTAGCCATGATGAAAAGTTTTGATTATAATAGTATCCTTTGACAAAAGAACCCTAAGAAAGTAAAAACTTTAAAAAATCAACGAACTATTGTCGAAAGTCGACCACTGGGCACCCACTAGTACGACATAAATCTGTCTGACGCTTCTTGACTAAGTAAGTGGGAGGGTACGGAAACAACCGACTGGACCGCGCCCACCTGTAGTCTGCGCTTTCCTGTTATATTCTTTCACACATTCTTCAAGGCTATTTATGACTCTTGCGAGTAATGGGTGTTGTATCTAACACATAACTAATTCTATTATTTTTAAAATATGCAATAAATTAGGGTTAACGGTCTTATAATTGTTATTTCTCAAGCAAAATCTAAAATTCATGTTTCATATTCCATAAAGCATTGTTTAAAGTTTATTAAAATGAGTGAATAGTAAGTTTTAAGCAGCGTACATCATCAGTTATTTTAATTAATGCTGAACATGTTACTAAGTATGTATCGTTCACGTTCACGGACTTTAGACAAAAACTAGTAACGTAGGCAACTAGACACTATTATAAATTAGGAAAGACCTATAAGACTTATTAATATAAATTTTTTCTAACATACTTAATAATATATGGATAATTAGCGTACAAGAGCTTTCATTTTAAATTGTTTTTGTAATATAAACCTATACTGATTTTAATAGTGTAGGAGTGGCGCACAATTAATAAGTATCTTAATTTGCTCGATAATTCTCTTGTAATGATGTCTAAGTACAGACTCGAGTACCTGTATTCAGGTCCAATTAAGAATAATCCTCTTATACATTTTGTACAACATTTTTATTGTTGGAAAACGAATATTATATATACGTTTTTCCACGCTGAATTTATTCATTTATGTCTTATCATTTTTGCATTTTTTTTATTTGTATGATTCCTTACATTTTTTACTCGTAAGTAGGAAAACAAACGTGATAATTTTTCTACATAAATGTTACACATAGCTTTGGTTAATTTTTGTTTTTTTTATAGTTGCTTTTATGCTGCCTCCGTCTCGCGTAGGCGTTAGTTGCCAGTCCTCGAGTTGTCAAATTATTTACGCATCAGTACATATCTATCTGCATATAGACGTAGATATAGTTCATTAATTGCAGTTAGTGAACCATCGATGTAATTCAATCATGTCTTAAATTATTTTTCTGGCGCTAGATTCGCTAGCCATACACCGCATATATATTTCTTCGAATTATTTATTGATCATAAGCATACGCCTTCCGGCATACGTCTTTTAGGTACCCGGATTTATTCCTCAAGCGCAGAAATTTTGTTACCAATCCAGCTGCGACGTGGAAGTGCTTTAGATGAAAATCAAAGTTTAACAGTGATACATGATCTTGTAAAAGAATTTATTAACATTATTTATTTATTAAGATACACAAAACTGCGTACAATAAATAAAAATGGACCCGAACCCTACTCAATGTATATACAACATATATAAAATAAGAAGAGAAAGTCATATTTTAAGACAAAGAAAAAAGAAAAATTAAATTAAATATTTCAATTTTTTTTTTCAAGCTGAGGCCAAAGAAACACAATGGAATATATTGAATTTAAAATGTAACTAATGTAAATTTAACAGTTACAAAGATAATTTACTTTACGTTTTAGATAACGACCACAAATTAGCGTTAGAATAATGAGTATCAGAATTAGAACTATTACTCTTAGCTATAATGATATTCAAGGGGAACTCGAGTGTACGAGTATTATACCGAACCCCGGCAACCAATTAAAAGAGGGCGGTATATATGCGTGAACATATTTTAAATCGTTTATACTCGCTAATGCAAAATGTGACGCAGCTGATCGCATACGTCTACAAAACGTTGCAAGCGTCAAACTTACGAAAATTTGATAGCAATTCTATAATTTTGTATTTTCACATTTACTTTCATTATTATCTATATTTATTTCCAGAAGCATTTCTAAGATGAGATTAGATGGTGTTAAGACTGTAGATTAAGACTGTTAAATCAATTTTAAATTGGTATCAGCTGATAACAAACGATTTATTTTTTGGGTAAAATTCGACTAACTGCACGTCGATAAAACAAAAATAAGCACATGTCTGAAGCATGGCTGACTGTTATTTTAAATATCACGCCGCGTCACATGAGTCAGAATTATATATTCACAATTTAATCAATAATTAGATACTATTATGCCACATTGCGTCTCGGAGCACAGAATCATTCACAAAAGCTGCGGCCAATTTAATCGTCGATATCGAGTTAATACAATTATTTACGTGACATGTAATTAACCACTGTGTTTATACTTTAAATTCGACAGTATCCGAAAAAAATGTTTCTGAAATGTTTTTTTTTTGTTCCCACACTCCTCAGAAAGAATCTCCTTAGACAGAAGAAAGAAAAACCGTTTCTGCTATAATATTTGTATTTTTTCATTAAAATATTTTGTGTTTCATTTTCTTTGCTTTGCAGGCTTTCTTTTCTTTTGTTGTTATTTATTTACTTCTATTACAGTTTTCCCTTAGTCTATTTTCTTTTTTTCTAATGTTTTTAGGTTATACGCGAGCAATTTGAATGATAATCATTAAAAAAAAACAATTTGGTAAATAACGGACACGTTAATAACCATAGGGTTTGTGCTTTCTAAAAACGTTAATTGCCACGAAAGAACTGAATTACATGAGATGGCGAAAAATTAATTTACATTTATTTTTTCGCTCTTTCCAACAGTTTATTGCTGGTGATAATCTAAAATGTATTCGAGCAGACACGGAAGTCAGAAGGTAAACTAAATAATTTACAATTTCGGAATTTAAAGGTATCTGCTTAGAAATGTAAGTCGATTCTATTTTATAACGCAAATCAGTACAGGTCAAAATTTTTAGAACTTGATTACACTGTTTTTGTATAATAGCATCGGTATCTCTAGTGTAATAAATATATAAGACTAGGCAGACGTTGATTAAAGCGGGCGGAGTTGTCACTGTGGCCTGAGCCACGCCTCCATACCCACTACATTGATAAGTTAGCATTAATCTATAGTATTCAACCATTTTCTCTTTGAACTACGTACACTTACAAATATTTCATACGGATTACATGATTATTAGAATGATAACTTAAATTTGAAGCCCTTTAGTTTCGATAAATTTATTTTCATACAAAATTATTACCATTTATTCTCTAAATTAATAAATTCGTACTTCAGTCTCTACAAATGCATTTTTTAAAATTTCGTGATAGATATTATTTAGTATCATGAACAGGGATCTATAATATGGCATTAAAAATTTGGGTTGCCCATATGTTAGTACTTCGGAATAGAGATCTGCGTCACCAAGATCAGATAATTAAATGTCACCTATGACAAAAGCCGGACATCAACATTTTAAATTGCTACGCTCCGAAGCCCTCGAGTGCATAGGGTTCAAAAATAGGAAAAAAGGCACGGGTATATGAAAATCCTTTTAACTAAGTGAGAAAAATATGTTCCAAACTGTATGTAATATGTAGCGACACAGTATAGCGCGTGCATAGCAATTTGTCTACGTAGACAAATTACGAGGCACACGCCCGACGCTGCCTGCCTCAGTCCCCTCCGACCGATTGTAGAATACGTGCGCATAAATTGATGTAATAGTTGTGTTGGGGCCGCCGTCCTGTCAATCTATATGAATGGCGACACCTCTCGGCCTCGTACGTCACCGGCCCGTGGTTAGGCGGGGTGAGGTGGAAGGAGGTGAGAGGTGAGGCGAGGCGACGCGATATTCCCTGGCGTTGGGCAGCCATAGAACTCTCAAAGGTGGTAGAGAGAGCGCCGGTAGCCCGCCTCGGTGACGACAGTCGGATGCCGGTCTTGATGTCCAGAAGGTGCTCTCTATGATGTGCAATAATGCACGAGCCCGTCGATTAAGGTGGTAGCTTCTGCGGAAGCGGAGGTCGGGGTGGTCGCAAGAAAACAACGTGGTTCTCATATAATGACCGGGTCCCCGAGCTAACAGAGCACTACTATTAATATCAATGAATACTATACTGCGTGCTCGTACCACTCGATGTTATTGCAATCAGATGTGCAATCAGACTACTCAATGTTATCTCAATAAACTCTGCGATCAGATTACACGATGTTGTCGCGTTGAATTGTTCTATCAGACAGCTTCGATGTTATCTCAATCAATTATTCTATCCGACTGCACTCGTTGTTATCTCAATGAATTCTGCGATCAGACTGCACTCCGCCGCCGCGGGGCCGTCTCTGCCTACCCCTTCTGTGGGTCGACGAGGGTACTGTACCGAGGATGTGCCTCTTTCAGTGGTTTCAATCGCGACCCGTGAAAACGGGCCTGGCCTTGGGGTGCTTGTGCTATGGCTTCACAACGGCGCATCACTCTCGGAATCCTGTTCTTAGTTGAAGAGATTAGGTGTCGGCGCCTCTTGTTTGTCGTTTGGTGGTGATTGGTGCGGGCCACCTGCATGGCCGAGATTCTCCAGCTAGCGAGCCTGGTCACCAGAGGTGAGGAGTATCCTCAGGAACGCTATGCATGTTTTCTCGGCTTCTGCTTCTGTTTTTCCCGCTTGTCTGGCAGCTTCTTTTAATAACGAGGTAATTTTCCCCGTGGCCTCTTCCCCTTGCGCGGGTCTCGCTAATTGGGGGGGTTTCCTTTTCTTCTGCTTCCTTGTCGCCGCTCTTCGAGGAGGTGGGTCGTTCGCGGGGACCATAAAGCTTCCCGCGGATGCTTCCTCGACTATCACTGGGGCCGTGTAGGCGTCCGTCCTGCGCCCGGAATCACCGGTCCGGGCGACGGTTCCTGCATGGCAGTTTCTCAATTCCCGTTTGTAAACGAGGCAAAGCGTCACGCTATTCGCGGGGTGGTGGCCCCCGCAGTTAGCGCAGGTGGCTGGCTCCTCCCTCGGGCGTTCACAGTGCAGCGCGGGGTGGGGCCCCCCGCACCGAACGCAGGCTATCGGTCGATGACAGTTCTGTGAGGCATGCATCTTTTTGTGTTGTGGACTTATATGAACAATACTGTGACTCAGCGATAGTTAGTAGTGTTACTACGCAATGCTTCCAACACCTGTACAGGGCCTTGTGCCCGGGCCTAAGAGTAGCCCGTCGCCTGTTCCTGCCGCCCAGGTGAAAGAACAAAGCATCGCAGAGATGGCTACTATTACAGTCACCTCACGGGTACCGGAGTTTTGGACTGATTACCCGAGACTTTGGTTTCTACAAACGGAGGCTGTACTGGCACCACAGAAACTATCGGACGAGGCCAAATATCATCTTGTAATTACAAAACTATCAACTATGTACAACAGGTCACAGATATACTCATAGCACCATCGGAGAGCAAAAAGTACGAAGGATTAAAAGAGCGTCTCCTAGCGATATATGAGGAATCAGAGACACGCCAGATCCAGAAACTCATGAGTGAAATGGATTTAGGGGATCAGCGACCATCTCAGCTACTAAGACGCATGAGAGATTTAGCCAGATCGAAGGTGTCAGACGACACACTTAAAATTCTATGGCTAGGACATCTTCCTTCAGCGATTCGTGGCATCATCGCCGTTACTGAAATAAGTGAGTTGGGCGTTTTAGCTCACATAGCTGACAAAGTAATGGAGACTATAACTCCCGCCAGGGTAGCGGAAGTCAGATTCAACCAGTCAACGCGATTATAACTGAGATTCGCAAGATTAATAGGCGGATTGATAAAGTGCAGAAAACTCAGGCATACAACCCTCATCACTCTCGGTCCAGAGGTCGCAGCCAGAGCAAGAGCAGCTCGCCAGCGCCTGCAACTGCACCCAGAAGGTCGCGGAAACCCGACTGAAAATGTTTTTATCATTTCTGATATGGAGTGAAGGTGAATAAATGCGTCTCCCCATGCTCATGGAAACCCGACGATGTAAACTAGTGAAGGCGCAGGCTGTGACGGGTTCCTGTACCAACGTATCTAACAACCGTCTTTGTGTCACGGACCGATCAACTGGATTTCGATTTTTAGTAGATACCGGTGCCAACGTATCAGTACTACCTGCACGTAAGTCAAATAGTGATAGTATTGCCGATTATAAACGGTATGCTGCTAACGGAACAGAAATATGTACTTTTGGTGTAAAAACTTTGGTGTTAGACCTAAAAATGCGTAGACCATACCGATGGACATTCGTGTTAGCAGCAGTAAATCAGCCTATTCTAGGGGCGGATTTTTTAATACACCACAAACTCTTAGTTGATCTTAGTAATAGTAAATTAGTCGATTCAGTGACTAACATAAACATAATAGGTTCTATTGTATCTTGCAATCAACCTTCTTTGAGTACTTTAGACGAGTCGCACTCATTTTTTAGTCTTTTGTCTAAATATCCTGTTATAACTAAACCTGTTACTTTCAAGGACACTCCTAGGCATACCGTCCTACACCATATAGAGATAACCGGACCGCCCGTGCATGCACGTGCACGCCCGTTGCCTCCCGAGCGTTATAAAAAGGTGAGTGACTAATTCCATATTATGCAAGAATTGGGAATCTGCCGTCCTTCAAAGAGCCCGTGGTCCAGTCCGTTGCATATTGTTCCGAAAAAGAACGGTAAAATCCGACTTTGTGGAGATTACGGGCAATTGAATATGGTTACGAAACCGGACAGATACCCAATTCCCCGTTTACACGATTTTACGTATATCTTGACAGGCAAGAGTGTTTTCAGTAAAATCGACGTAAGCCGAGCTTACCATTGTATTCTTATTGCACCTGAAGACGTTAAAAAAACAACGATAATTACGCCTTTCAGTTTGTACGAATTTCCAAGAATGTCATTCGGATTCCGTAACGCAGTGCAGTCTTTTCAACACTTTATGAACAACACAGTTCTACACGGTTTAGGTATTGAACGCGACGACGGAACATTCGAGCCTAGTTCCGAGTTTATATTTTGTTATACTGATGACAGCATAGTAGCAAGCCCATCGCGATTACGTCACGAACAACATTTAGAAGTTTTGTTCAAACGTTTAAATGATTTCGGTATTACTATGAACTTGTCAAAGTGCGCGTTCGGACAATAACATGTCGAGTTTTTAGGACATGAGGTTACTGTTGAAGGCATTGGGCCATCGTTATATAAGGTCAAGGCCATAGTAGACTACCCAAAACCGGAAACAATAGCAGGACATAGATGTTTTATTGGTATGGTTAACTTTTACCGACCACACATGCCTAACGCAATGCTTTATCAAGCCGAGCTTCTCAAGCATGTAGGCGGTGCTAAGAAAAACGATAAGACACTAATAACGTGGGACGACGCGGCTACCGAAGTGTTTTTAAAATGTAAACAGAGCCTCCAGGAAGCCGCGATTTTAACCTATCCCGTGCCTAACACACCTTTGGCGTTAATGTGTGACGCATCAAATTCCTGCGTGGGAGGAGTCTTACAACAATTAGTCGATGGTCATTGGAAGCCTTTAGGCTATTTTGCACGTAAATTAACAGATACCCAAACTAAATATAGTACATATGACCGCGAACTACTTGCTATTTATCTGTCGATAATACACTTCAGGAAAATATTCGAAGGTAGAGCGCTTACCATCTACACAGATCATAGGCCTCTAATGTTTGCATTTTCTAAATTATCAACCGATAAAGAGACAACTTAGTTATATTAGCGAGTTTACGACCGATATTCGTTACATAGTTGGAAATGATAACTTGATCGCCGACTCGTTAAGCAGAATAGAAACGATAACGTGTCCAAGTAGCTTGGATTTCGCTGGAATTGCAATCGCACAGTATGACGATACCTACGTCACACACTGGCGAACGGACGCAAGTAGCAACGTCGTCATTAAAAAAAATATTCGTACCTAATATTGCAACACATATTTTTTGCGAAGTATCAACCGACAATATTAGACCGTATATACCGATAGCGTTTCGTAAGTTAGCGTACGACTCAGTACATTCTCTAAGTCATCCTGGAATTAATACTATACGTAAATTAATATGCCAGCGATTTTTTTGGCCGGGTATGAATAAAGACGTTAGTACATGGTCGACAACCTGCATACATTGCCAGAAGGCGAAGGTTCAGCGTCACACTGTGTCGTTTTTGGGACAATTCGCCACAGCCGATCGCTTTGAACACATTCATACTGACATTGTAGGACCACTAACGACCACATCGGTTGGATACAGATACCTACTTACCATTATAGACCGAGCTACGAACTGACCTGAGGCTTTTCCCCTCAAAGAAATCACAGCCGAGATGGTAGCTAAAGTTATCTACGATGGGTGGTTCACGAGATTTGGTATTTGTAAATTCTTGACGACCGATCAAGGCTGCCAGTTTGAGAGTGGATTATTCTCCGAGTTACTGAAATGTACTTGTGTACATAGGATACGGAGCAGCCTTTATCATCCTCAGAGCAATGGAGCGTTCGAACGGTGGCATAGTTCTCTCTAGGCCGCGTTAAAAGTCCGCCTTAACACTACGACTTGGGTAGATGAGTTACCAACGGTATTGTTAGGACTCGGAACCACACTACGTAGTGATTGCAATCCTAGTGCCGCAGAGCTAACATATGGACGCACCCTAAGATTGCCTGGCGAATTTTTCGTATCATCACGATCCGAAGCCTCTGATCCTGTTACACTCATTCATGAGTTATGTAACAAAATACGTAAACTAAGAGCCGTACCGACTAGACAACGCGATTCCTGGACTTTATTTATCCATCCAGATCTAAAAACCTGTGAATACGTATTCATTAGAAACGACATGGTACGAAAACCATTACAAACTCCATACGATGGTCCGTTTCGAATAATAAGTAGAAATAACAAGGTATATAAGGTACAACTACCTAATAGACAGATTAACGTTTCTATTGATCGTCTGAGACCTGTTTATTTACTAAGCGACGATCATAATGTAGATATTCAGTGTACGAGTAGTAATATTACGACTACTCCGGTCACACATAGTGATCAAACATCTTTTAAGACAACCCGAAGCGGTCGAGTAATTCGTCCATCCGTACGATTTAACCTGTAAAAGTAATTTCTCATTTTCTTAGTATATTTTATATTTTTTTGCTAAACAACAACATTTAAAAATTGCATCTAGTAAGTCACATCCATACTATGGATATCGTAATAGTAGATATTTTCTAAATGTGTGACCAATTGTATATTTAATACTTAAGGCTGTTGACTTAAGCCTTATTATTGTTTTTTTTTTTATATCAAAGGAGGCAAACGAACTAGTGGGTCACGTGATGTTAAGTGATCACCACCGTCCATAGACACTAGCGACATCAGGGACGTCGCAAGTGCGTTGCCAGCCTGTATATGGGAGAAGGGAAGGGGAAGGAAAGGGGAAGGGACGTAGGCCTCCGGCTCTCTCACTGACCGAATGAAACACAACAATGCAAGCACTGTTATTTCATGTCGGTTATCTGTGAGAGGGGTGGTACTACCCCGGAAGAGCCGACCCATTCATGCTGAAACCAATAATAGCTTCAGTGGGGCTCTACCACCTACAAAATGGATTATTATTCTTATAGTATGGAAATGAAATTATTATTCTTTTCTGTTCAAAGTATACGTTATTATAGCATGTAATGCAGATTTTCATCTTGGTTAAATATTTTTACTTTACATGCAGATATGATTTTTTTAACATTCGTATTTTGTAATTTGTATTTGACTTTGTATTATTTTTCTGTTTTCTGTGTGTGTGTGTGTTTTTTTTGTATGACGTGTATTATATGTGTATAATATAAGTAATTTTGTCGTTGAATTTCCTTTAATATAATTGCATTGTATAACTTGAAAGTAGTTCGTCACTTAAAGTTGTATTTGCTAGGTACCTAAGTAATAATACGACACGAGCACACGCGGTGGCTCGGCTGACGACCACGTTACATACACAGCGCAGTCAGCACAATAACTGTAGCGATAACCTTGTGACACTTTAGCATAAGTATTAAACATATTTTTTTATTTATTTTTTAAAAATGTATTTTTTTTTTCTTAAAAGAGGGTGGTTGATGTAGCGACACAGTATAGCGCGTGCATAGCAATTTGTCTACGTAGACAAATTGCGAGGCACACGCCCGACGCTGCCTGCCTCAGTCCCCCTCCGACCGATCGTAGAATACGTGCGCATAAATTGATGTAATAGTTGTGTTTAGTAAATCATACAAAGTATATACCATATAACTAATATTGTTGTGTCTTTATTGATTCACACGTCCTCGATAAACCAGCAATTAGTAAGACAATCAAAATGGTAACAAAAGAAAAAAATGTCCGCAATCTAAACATTAAATAAGCGAATGTGATACGACTTTGACATCCTTGTTAAATGCGCCAATTTCGAAGTTACTTGTCAAACTCGCCAAGTACATTTTTTTTTCAGTATGGTCAATTAAAACTGGTCTAAATAATAATTTTGTGAACAGTATTCGGTACTTCTTGTTGATTAGGTTACAATAGCAATGTAAAATCACAAGCCGAACCAACAGATGTACAACATAACATCACTGGGCACATCCCTATTCGAGATGCAAAACGGTCGAATTTAAAACTCATATTACGCTTCTGAGTGTTCCACTGCATGCAGTAGAAGTTAAGTGTCTCCGTGCCGTGCGCCCTAATTAACTTATTTTGAAATGTTGGTGACTTGGTAAGGCCTCATACCTCGACTAAGCCGCTACGGCAAACTACACGTTCCGGAAGACCGGTAAGTGGTTTATACATTGTTAATTTTAGTCGTTTTCTAGCTTAGCGTACACAAATAGCGGGTGTCATCTCTACAATCCTAGGTCCTTCGAAGGCTCGTAGCTCACCAGCACATAAGTAGGGGTCGTCACCCTTCATTTTGAAGTTTTGATTAGGTAAAAAGTGATATTTAATTATTTTACTTTGTTATTCTTATGATTATATTACTAACTAGTTTTTCTTAAAATTAACAAGTAAACACTGACTTCGGACTGTATTCCATTGATTTTGGTTTTTATTAAAGTCGTGGAGTAAAAGAATGAGTATTTTTCTGAGATGAGATTGTGTGATAGTAAAACTGTTCGGTGAGCTTCGCTACCAAATGCAACCATCCGAACAATTTGCTTTCCTTTAAAATTTGATAGCAAACTGCTAATTTATTTGTTTTTAATTCACATTTCACGTTCACATAAATACAAGCACATGTCTCAGACACGGGAACTGTTTCTTAAGTACCACGTCTTATCCTGAGATTGATTTTATTAATCACTCAATTTCTGTATTAAAGTTCAAGCGGAGGTAGTTAGGGCACAGCTAATCTTAAATAAAATTTCTTTCTGCTATTTATTTGAATAAAACCACTAATCACCCTAACATGTTGGCGGTATCTGCCGTAACTTACACCTCTCTCTTCTTAATAGATCGCCTAGGTTCGGTCCTCCAGAGTGGTGTGCTCGAGGGAGCTGTTTGAATGATACACAACATTCACTAGCTAATAAATAACATGCAGAACAATGCTCCGAACACACCTGTTTGTTTATTAATGTAAGTCAAATGATCAAATCCGAAATTCATTGTTATAACACTATATGCATATACGTTGAATAAATATATGTTTTGTTTGTTAGCTTCCTTCGTTAGTCAGTTAGATTCATAAAGCAATGGAACAAGCTATTGTTCGTACACTATGGCAGCACCCTTGCGCTGTTTGCAATCTTGGCTGAGATTCTACCGTATTCGCCATTAATTAAAAAAAAATTAAAAAATACGCTGCAAGCTGAAAGCCTAATAGTTATTTCCACACAATGAAAAACTTAAATAATCGCCTTATAAGAGATTAGTATCAAGCCAAATTTATGATAATTATAATTGGAAATAAACCTAAAAAACATACAATGTTCTTTTGTCCTTTTCCATCGTTTTCCATTAAATTCTACTTAGGATATTAAGCCAATGAAACAATAAATTTAGCAATTTCTATTGTTGTGACAGAATCATATTTTTGTAATTATTTTAATTAAAAGCATGTGAAAATAAAATAATTATATTTAATTTTGATTTACCACCATAATATATATAACGTTATATATATAGATATTTGTTTTTTATACGTACATATTTATATAAATTATGTGCTATCTTTTATATATAATTTATATATAACTATAGCAAAAGTTATCAAAATCAGTTGAGCTATATCTACCTGACAAGCATACAAACAAACCAACAGAAAGACAAAATTCCACAAAAACCACTGAAATATGCCCGTAAAGCCCCCGCTGTAAATGATGTAAATTCTTAAATAAGAAATTCTCAGATGTTGTTATAATGTACTGATTTCGTCCCTTTAGTTCTAATTTAAGTTTTATTATAAGTATGTAATTTATTAAAAAATGTAAAATATCATATATGTTACTCCGATCCACAAAATATCGGCATACTTAACAGTTGAACGATTTGCTCTTAAGCGGGGCTGAGAACGCTCTATTCCGAAATTTGTAAAAAAAAAAATATTTTAATCAAAACCAACTATTATGGTGCTAGTAGAAGGGACTACAATATTGCAAAACACGGTACACTTCTGTCCAATATTTGCACATGTTGAAAATTAATAAAAATTAAAATTCAAAATTTGGCATTTTAGCTCTACCATAGGCTTGGTTTTTAACATGTAAAGCGTGATATCCTTATCTCCGTGGGCATTGGGCTAAGATGTTGTATTTAGGGAGATGGCTCCGATTCCGAACTGTACACAGGTGAGAGCCCAATTGTGTACGTGGGAGTTGACACAGAAGCATTTCTTGTAAATAACTCATCTATTTCGGACATCATTTGTAGACTCTTGATATCAGGTAAATTACGCAATTTATTAGCAATAATCTTTCCAAACCGATCAAAATCATCTTCAGGCATTTGATTTTTATCTAGAATTCCAGTAAATAAACGCCTTGCTTCCTTAATTGTATTTCTAGCTTCTTGTAGTAGCATAAGATCATTCTGATGACATCGCACTGTATGCAGTGTATAGGAAGACTGAGCTTCTTATTGATTACGTATATTTCGACATTGATTTGCCCTTTCTGGTATTGGTGAATTCTGCAAAAAAAAACAATATTTTAATTTCACAAATTCTTCAGTGCTGTAAGCCATGGTTGTGAATAGAAAATCGTTTCAAAAAGTTCCTAAGATATGTACCGATGAGAAAGATATAGTTGTACGATCACGTGAACATAGTAGCAGGGATTACTACAGTTATAAAAGGACTTTCTTATTGTACCTAATTTTTAGTGATTGGTAATTAAAATTTTATTTTTGCTGAAATAGGAAATCGGGGCAGAATTCGTCGCGATGATATATTTGGAAGTAGCCTAGAAAAGTAAAGTAGGGCAAAGAATTTGTTCCCAATTTTATTTTTTTCAATACTGTGACCACATCCAGGTAGTCCAAAATTCATTCTATGTTTTACATATGTGGTCACCACATGTCATTAAACCGTACTCTGGAAATCACAATGAAAAAACATTGTGAACACAAAAAATTAAACATTCATGCTCACATGGATGAAAATATTTCTGGAACATTGGCTTAAAATTCAGAGTACTTCTGAAGCCAAGGGCATAATTCTAGTTTTACATTTAGCACACAACTTGAATTCAAATAACTTTACACAAATAAATGAAAACTAAACAATTCGGCAAAGTATTACAGTTTCCGTAAATTAAATCAATAAATAAGAACAATAATTTCTATGGACGACACTCACATTAGCATTGCAAAAACGCGACGACTTGCCGCTAAGTTCCATCTTATAGCTTGTTTGTTTCTGTTTCACGACTTCTGAAACATTATAACTATACATATTTTTGTTATTATTGAGAATATAATTAGCCAATGGCTGTCTCTTTAACACTAAGATGTATGCCTTATGTTTGTGTAATTTTAATCCATTTAAGATAATAAAAATGAAAGCAACCAGTATACACTCTACGAAGTAAGTGTAGACACCACATAATGTAAAGAAGTATGTAGCAATATTATTGCAACTATCATTGGAAATAACGAAGTAAGAGGCAAGAACAGAGCTCAAATGAATTGTACAACATCCCAAATTTTATATTCCTTTTGAGACAAAACTATATTTGCGCTGTTAGAAAGGGATAGAAAGTCTGCTGATTAACTTACAAAATTGGTCACTTCATTTTAAGTGGTTGATGATGATCTTACCTTCGATTTCAATGAAAGCCTTTATAATAGCGTTGATGAAATTCTTCGTGTGTGTGGAACTTTCAAACATGATCCCGCAGGACATTTTATCGATCAGCAAACAATACAGGAACGTTGACGTCACCTTGACGTACTTAAAGAGGTTCTTTATCGTACTTTCTAGAATAATCTAAAACGGATTATAGAAAAAATAAAAATAAATATTTTCTACATAACTGTATAATTATTAAGAATCACTATGATCAATTAACCAAGACTTGAATAAATTTTGGATATCCGTATTTATCTATACTAGCTAGCTTCTGCTTGTGACTTCGTCCGCGTAAAACTTTGGGTTAACGCTAACTCGCAATGGAGGCTCTCAAAGAAAAAAAAAAACGATTTTGAAGCATTCTTTATGCCACTAGGGGAAGGGAAAAAGTACATGCTACGTACTGTGTTCAAAATTTATATGAATTCTAAAATGTATAATAACATCCGATTAAAAATAATAAAATCTAAGCATAAGCCGTCAAAACGGTGGTTACCTGTAGCATTACATGTCTTTTCCTGGAAAGCGAACAAATTTTGTCTCGCTTTACGGGTAACCAATAAGAATTCATCAATTTAATCTGGTCCAGTAGCGAACACACATTTGCAAGGTGATAGCAACTCTGACAGATCAGATAAATTTGACATTCATAATTCGCTGGCCACCAACTTATGAAAGTGCAAAATATCTATCTATCTAATACCTTTAATCGAGCAATTTTTGTATATTTCTATATTGTTACTAGCTGTTACCCGCGATTTCATCCACATGATATGTAGAAAAAATATGTTGTTTACTGTAAACATGTGTGTAAGACGTGGTGTGCTGTACTGGACTTCAAGAATAAACATAATTGAAATTCAGATATCGATATTTATGAATGTTATTTGAATTATATTTTATTTTTGGTCATTTTAGCGGCCATTTTCTTTTATTTACGGCGCTTACGTCTCCATAACTTAGTAATCATAGTAACATAAAAATTAATATTGTATCGAGTTCAATGAGTACTTTTTAAATTGTCGTACATTAAAAAAGACTTAGACAGATATAAAGTTTTATATCAACATTTATATTTATGCAAGATTTCAAGACATCAAGTTAATTATTTTTTTGACATAAATTTGCTTTTTAATGATTTACTATTTGAAAAGAACAATGATTTTTGTACACTGACTTGCCATCGCTAATTCGTTTAGCGATTATATAGTATTCCTACTCATTGTCAGTGGGTAGCGCGGCTGAAGATGAAGCTTCACCGCTACTACCACTCTCCGCACCAGATGAAGAATATTAAGATATAGGATTATTTGTACAGAAATATATAGATACCAAAATGAGAGTTTGTATAAAACATGAAACTGCTATCCGCTTTTTATATAAACCTGTTTTGTAGTCTACAGCAACATCTCATTCTTGCAACAAGACTCAGGTCAGTCTTGCAACATATTAACGCGCGGCAGCTTTTGTCGTCTGTGCATTAATTTAGAAGTGGTTATAAGAAATAAATGACGTACATATGTATAAAGTAACTTTTAATGTTACGTGTTCTTACATGATAAAAAAATACGTTTTGTCATGAACAATACGATTTATTTACACCAATATATTGTAGTAAATAGACACTTAATAACAGGAAATTATAATAAAAATTAATATATATCTTGATGGACTGAGGTATCAGGTAATCACAAGTAAAGTTGGACGAGTTGATGGAAAATTTTCCCAACATAACTTTGCTGTATCCGTCACCACGCAGCGTCCTCCATCCGCTTTCGTCTTCGATGTGAAGTATGACTTCAGCCCTCAAACTCACCAAATAAGTACTGCAAAATATTATACACATATTGTATATTATATATTATACACATAAGTATATATACTTATATAAATTCAAATTGAAACTGGTTTAGAATTTATCAAGAAAAGTGAAAATAATGAAAGTTGCGATTACAGAGGACTAATTTGATCACTTATGTACTTAGCTGTCTATACAAGATCTGAAATTAGCTATGCAGTAGGTTATCTCAGTCAAAATAATAATTGCTATGGCAATAAACTATACAAAGGTTGTTCAGGCATTTTCATATTTTTCATATGTGGACGCATACTAGGATTTATCGAATGTAGATCAAAGGTCATATACATATATATATATGTTTACCATAGGCAAATCATCTTGCAAAACCGTAAAAAATTTAAACATTCCAATTAATTTTATGGTAGCTGATATATTAACTAAATCATTCTATAATAATAAAAAAAAATTCTAACGTATATTGTGTAATTTTCTTGATCAGAAGTAATCGTGAACCTAGTACTCTAATATCGATGCGTGTGCAAACAATCTGACAAAAAGACAGAGAGACATTTCTAAAAATGGTTGAAATGTATTTTATTACTCATTCCTAGACACTTCCTACAATTTTTTTTTACAAAAATCTAAAATGTACAGACTTGTTACATTTACATTCTTATTCTAAGTGTAGGGAAACAATGTAGGCCTGTAAGGCAGAGTGCATGAAAAGGAAAAGATTATTTGAGAGCGCGACGTATGAACAGTAAGCCAGTTACTGTGCGCTGGTGCGCACGAAAGGTTATGGATACGGGGAACTCTCTCTCTCTCTCTTCCTGGCTGTTAGTCCCACATGATGGTGGGGTCAGCCTTCATTACTTTTCTTCTCCACTTCGCTCTGTCCATGACACCAGATTTGGAAACTTCGCACTCCTTCTTTTTTTTTAAGCACTACACTCTTCCAATTTGTTTTGGGCCTGCCTCTGGATCTCTGACCCTGCAGGGACAGTTGTAGAGCCAAATTTTCTACATAGTCTGGGGGCTTTCTCTTAACGTGACCATACCATCGCAGCTTACTTTCTTGCATCTTATCTGCAATGTCGCGCACCCCTAGGCTGCCTCGCACATATTCGTTGCGGATTTTATCGAGCCAAGTCACGCCGCACATACGCCGTAACATTTTCATTTCAGCAACTTGAATGGTATGGGTGTTTTATTTGTTTACAGCCCACGTTTCACTGCCAAACATGAAGACAGGTCTTATGATGGTCTTGTACACAAGACCCTTGAGTTTAACCGGCATTCTTCTATCACATGTAACACCAGTGACTTCTCCCCATTTAAGCCAAGCTGCGGCTATCCGGTGCTGAATGCTACCATCAATGTTTCCAGACATATCAATTAAATTTCCCAAATACTTATAGTGGTCACAGAAGCTGACCATTTGTCCATCGATCGTAATTGGGGTATTGTCGCTGGTATCTGGTGCATTAATCGACATATACTGGGTCTTTGCAACACTCAGCATTAGGCCGCCGGCCTGTAGCTGTTTTTTTTTTATATCAAAGGAGGCAAACGAGCTGGTGGGTCACGTGATGTTAAGTGATCACCACCGTCCATAGACACTAGCGACATCAGGGACGTCGCAAGTGCGTTGCCAGCCTGTATATGGGAGAAAAGGGAGGGGAAAGAAAGGGAAAGAAGGAAAGAGGAAGGGACGTGGGCCTCCGGCTCTCTCACTGACCAAACGAAACACAACAATGCAAGCACTGTTATTTCACGTCGGTTATCTGTGAGAGGGGTGGTACTACCCCGTAGAAGCCGACCCATTCATGCTGAAACCAAAAATAGCTTCAGCGGGGCTCTACCACCTACAAAAAAGCAGTTGCTTCCATGCCAACAGTGCGTGCTGTAACTCAGTATGGGTCTCAGTGCAGATAGCTACATCATGTGCGTATATAAAAGTCCACGCTGATAAGTTTTGCGCTACTTCGATAAGCGAATCCAAGACCAAACAAAACAGGAAGGGGCTCAGTACAGAGCCTTGGTGAACGCCTTCCATAACCGGTATCGGCTTCGTCTCACCCGCCATTGTACGTACCACAGATCTCACATCCCTATACATGTCGGCAATGACGTTAATATACTTTTCGAGGACATTCTTTTTTCGAAGGCTCCACCAGATGGTATCTCTCGGGATACAAATGCCTTTTCCATGTCCAGAAATGCGATGTACATCTGTCGGCGTTTAGCACGATACTCCTCAGCAATCGTGTTTAGAGCAAACATTGGATTGATAGTAGATAGGCCAGGTACGAAGCCATGATGGTTTTTAGATAATGAGCACTCGGATCGTATTCGGCTATCAACCACTCTCTCATAGAGCTTCATAGTATGGCTCAAAAGCTTGATTCCACGATAGTTATTACACTCGTACTTACTGCCCTTTTCCTTTGTAAATTGGAATTATGGTACTCAATCTCCAAGCGTCTGGCATTTTGGCACCGAATAACACGCAGTTGAAAAGGTCAGTGAGCAGTACGATACCTCGCTCTCCTAGGAATTTCCAAGCTTCCACTGGGATACCATCAGGCCCGATGGCTTTCTTGTTCGACGTCTTTTGTAGGGCTATCTTCACCTCACTCGGATGTATTGGAGGTATATAGGTAGGTTATAGATACGGGGAACATTGAGATTAAAACAACGCAAGCTAACAATTGCTATTTTTAATTCAATAACCCAATGGCCTCACCATCATCGTCTTCATCAGCCAGCAGGCGCAGTTACTCAATTGGTATAGGATAGTACAAATAGGTATAGATGTCATTGGAACTTTTTGGCAAAGGAATACTAAATTTAAATGTTGTTGTGTATAAAATTTAATTGAGCAACTTATGTATCAGGTCGATTGCTCATGTTTGGAGTATTTCTTCAATGATATGTGAGAATTAGAAACAAATAGGCGACTTCGTCTACGCTTCTACTGCGTCGACAACTACCCGAATTTACGTGATAATTGACGCTTAGTCTACGAAAAGGAGCTCAGTTCACGTTTCTGTAGGTTGTCTATTTACATAGGTTGATTCTAAGAAACCGAAGCCTGGATTCGTATTGATTTGCGTTTTACAATTTGTACATCCTTTTAACAAAAATTCATTATATTGTTTATAAAACGATCCATCTCATTTTATAGTTATTTATAACGTAGCCAATTTAATTAACTTAAATAATACGTGTAAATAAAAATCTTACTCACATTTGTAACTGCCCGAACACGCAAAAAGGAGTTAAGCGACAAATTTACCAAGTCAGTGATTGTTTGTTGACCTTTAGAAAATGCTCAGACCTATGATGAGATTCAAATTAAAAATCTATATATAGTGTGTATATAAAACTTAAGGCTAACTCATTTTGCTTGTTTTTAAGGTGTAGATACTCATCGCTGTATCCTTCCCGACCGGGGAAGCAAGAGTGTCATTTGTGTTTTCCTCGCTAAAACTACCGCCGTAGCAATACGATACTGAATCACATTATTATTAATCGCGTAGCCACGATGGCCGGCCTAGCCTCATGCCGGATCACCTGTGTCAAATAGAGACAAATAATACTAGTAAATATTCCGAAGCTTGTACTTTGCTCATTAAAAATGTTGAAGAAGAAATACTACATCTGGCGTTATCTTCCGTATTTGCAATAGAAAGGAAGAAAGAAAAAGGAAAAGTCTTTATTGTTGTAAAACATCTACTAAATTGAAACCACTAATAAAAGTAACGCTATTATTATTATTGGTTTTGAGATTGTAACAAAATTTGCTGTAATACATGTATAAACTTTTCTTATTTTTCCTATATTATGTACATGATTGTAGGACGTTATTTCAGCAACGAGTAGTGGCATATTTAAAAGCATCGTCATCAAGCATTTCATTATAGTTATTGTGGACAGCGAGTCATTTGTAAATTATTTAGTGTAATTTAATAATTGTCCGAAATTATAATGTGTTAGCGATGACTGTTGTAAAAGGAAATTAAAATCGCTGGAAGCGGATTCAGAAAAAATATACGGTGCGGACCACAGGGAGTATAGAAGAAATATAACGCGCCGCCTTTATGAAGGAATGTGGAAAATATGTGCATTTGGCCTTTTATATGTTAGTAGTATATACTGAGAATTTTTTTAAAGACCTTAGTTCGGCTGTTATGTTACATGTAAAATTGCGAATAAACACGCGGAGGGCACTCGTTTTTGGATCGAACTGATGAGACGCTTTGATAAAGATCACGGACGGACTCCTAAAATACATCGGCTGAGTGCCATAAGTACTTGCCTTGGTAGTCTGGTAAAATACTCAAATCGGTATTCCTTGTCTAAACATAATAGCCGATATTTCTTGTCTAAAGACAATACCTTACATAACACAGAAACGACGTTGAGTTTATTACAACCCTCAATGATTAAACCTTACTAATGTCATATAAAAGTCTACTTGGAGATTTGACAGTCTGATTCGTGTAACGACAGTCCGTAACCGATAATTTAAGAGACGGTGCACGCTACTGCCCTTTGACTATGTACCACTCAGCTGCAAATGGCACTGAAAATCGTCTTCACCGCCAGCTCAAGACAAACATAATATATTATCACTCTTCTTAGCAACTGATTAAATAGCTTTCGTTAGTAATTTTTGGAATACTAAGAGTTCACTAAAAGATAATTTCCAACTTTACTTACTCAAACCACATCATGTTTGTAATCAATTTTTGTCACCTATAGATGACTACACTACAGCGGACTTCACGAACTATGTAACTCATGTCTGTGCTTAAATAGCGAAATTCGCCGAAAGATCGACATCGTATTTTAATGTATATTAACTTGCCTTTCCACATACTTTATTTAAGTATCTATACACATGTTTTTTATAAGAAGCGTCAGAGGTAGACTCGAACAGCGATAAGTTATTCCCTTCAAAGTTGTAAAAAGCAAAATGAAGTATTCCGCGCTATAGGTAAAAAGGAAATTAAATGAGGGTTAAGTTAAACCTGCAACTCCCACTTTTACTTCCACAACAAACAATAAAATTAAAATACGGAGGAGACACAGAGTTAAGCCACCAAATTTGTTTCCCCTGTAGTCTCAATCTGAGCGATAAAATGTCTTGGTGTACTATACGCTCCTCCAATGATGTCTGTACCACCGGTAAACTATGTGACGTCTATTGCCACCAACACACTCAGAGCACCCACCAGCCAGACGTGTGCCTACATGCACAGTAAGCGCTTCGTACATAAGTAAACAACTATTGCCGAAACTATAATTATAATTTTTTCATTGCAAAATTTCTATCAAATGTAGTGTTTTGATTTTTCTGCATGTAATCTGTTAGATGTAGAGGCTATGTGTAAACTCTGCTACAGTATCAATAATGATCACAGTATTATTAACCAATTTAAAATGTAAGTTGGGATTGGTGAATAAGGATAGAAATAGGAAGATATATAGGAGATGTGATAAAAAGACGTTCATAGTGTAGTTCTTTTGCAAAAGCGAAAGATATCGGTGTTGGATATATATTTTATAACTTTTGAAATAACAGTAAGATAAATGAAGCAGGAATTTTATTTGGGTTGTAAGTAAAGAAATGTATGATGGATATTAATTCAATGAACCATATTGATAAATCTATTGATCGGACATCAAATATAATGAATTTTGAAAGATAAGGTTTGAAAAGGTTTTTATTAAGTTTAATATTTTTAATGAGTAAGTATAAACAAACTGGGGATTATTTTAATGGAAAGGTTGAAAGAGAAAACAAGGATTATAAGAGAATGTGCAAAAGGGTAGATGTTAAAAAAACGAATAAAGCAGAAACCTTATTCATGCTGTAGTTACAATAGTTAATATGTGTTTAAAAAAATTAATAGTTCATCATGTACCACATAAGTAATCACACACACCAAATGTACCAAATAATATTTTTTTTTTGTGTTGGGTCATCCGTAACATTTAGGGGTTTAAAAAATTCATATTGGCCGACTCTCAGACCTACCCGATATGTATACAAAATTTCATCAAAAACTGTTCAGATTAAAGTCATTGTAATTAATTTACAAATGTTTTTTTATCACAATCTACAGTAATACCAAAGTGGTGAAGTTTCTGAGTTTGTTACGTTGTAGGTGGTAATCCCAAGAACTACTGGTCCGATTTTAAAAATTCTTTCAGTGCTAGATATCTCATTCATCGAGGAAGGCCATAGGCTAGATGCTAAAAATGTACATTCGCTAATATGTTCGCTAATAAAACGTTGTTAAAATTGAATACAGGTGATAATTAATACAACTACTAAGTTTGTTGTGTACCTAGTTGTACCTAACTAATTAAACAATCGTAGTATACATAAAATATACTTCAAAACCCACGTCGTTAATGTACGCACTTATATGTATTGATCGGAATGTATATTCCAGCGCAATATCGCCTATTCAAAAAAGTTTCACCGCCGCCGAGCGAAAGGTTTTCATGACCTTTAAATTATTATGTCTCATTTCAAAGAAGGCTCTTTGCTTTGAATTTACGCCTTTTAAAAGCAAATGCGTATGATATACTACAAAAATAAACATTTATTGTTTAAAATTCAGTATGTCTTACTGAGCTTTTCTATTACGTAGTACTTGAAGGCTCTTAAAAGACTGTTTTTTTTTTTTTTTTCGAAAAGACTACGCTATTGACCCAGCAAGATCTTAACAGCTTCACCGAACTATTAAGGCAAGCGCTTAAGGCACTCAGCCAATTTTATTTTGGCAACCAGCTCAAGGGTGCACGGCACACCTCGGCTTGGCTGTTGCCTGTTGCATGCAAAATCGCGACTTATCTAGCTAACCTAGCTACCTATTCATATATGTATGAGTTATTGAAACGTATATGTGTACCAAGCATACACGCCTGAACAACTCCTCCATATATTTATTATTGGAAAATTGAGAGTTTTTCAGTTCGATAAGGGGAAAAAAGTAAACCCTTTCACTTTCATGTGTAAGCGTGTAGGCGTGAACGTGTGTGGGGGTGATCTTGTAGCGTTGTAGCGGTGATGCATATTTGTGTGTCACCGTATCTTGAGCCGCTGCCGTGGGAGGCCTAATCGGGTGTGCGGGAACGAAATTAACCCCCAGACTACGGCGGCGTGATCTGTGGTTACGCGGACGTGGGCGTGAACATGCTCTGTTTCGAGGGACAGGCTGGTACTGATCGTTCGCTGACGTGATTGAATCAGGAGGGTCGGTAAAAATGTGTCGCGGACGTCTTTTATAACGCGCAGCGTTAGGTACGGTTCATATTTTGTGGCGGATACCACTAACGGACTGGTATGATTCGCAGCTTTTTCAAAATAGCTAATCGTAAGAGATTTTACGTACGCCCAGATAGAAGGGATCTCTAGGTCTCTATGAAGATCGATTCTCCGGATGTACCACGGGGCACCGGTCACTTTACGTAAAACACGATTTTGGAGAACCTGCAGCTTATGAAAGTTATCTTTGGACATATGCGCAAAAATGGGGCAGCTATATGTCATCACGGGACCGATACACGGCTTATACAAAGTGAGCTTCTGTCTCAGGGACATCTTACTGTTATGACAAAGCAACGGATGGAGGCGACCCAAGATCATAGCGGCTTTGTTTCGTACTCTGTCTATATGTGAATTGAACTTTAATTGTCTATCTAACGCAACACCGAGATATTTGACATCTTCGACCCAAGGGATATCGATTCCGTATAGCCTAATGGGCTCAAATTTATTAACGCGTTTCGTGGGATCGAAGAGTATTGCGGCACTCTTAGCGGGATTAACTTCTATGCGCTATCGATGAAACCATTCACCTAGAGTACGAACGGCTTTTTCGATGCGCTTCCTAAGAAAGTCCGACCGCCAGCCGGAAGTGTAAATAACGGTATCGTCAGCGTAACAATCTACCTCGACCCCCTGACACCCGAGGTAGGTCACTGATGAATAGATTAAAGAGCGTGGGCGCGAGTATGGAGCCCTGTGGCACACCTGAGTGTATCGGATGGTGCGATGACAGTTCACCGTCCACTCTAAAACGGAAGGTTCTATCGGTAAGATAATCGCGAATGATGTGAATTAACCTATCGGGTACACAAGCTAAACGTAAGTTGTATACGAGCCCTTCGCGCCAGACCTTATCGAAGGCCTTGGCAATATCGAAAAAGACAGCTATTGTACGTTTTGGTTTAGTTTTCATCGTGTCCGGGTTCGGGTCCGGATTGCGATCAGCGTTAAAATTAGAAAAAATGTACTCCGTGAGGCGGAGTAATTGATCTGTACAAGAATGTTTGGCGCGAAATCCAAACTGCTCAGGCGGTATAAAATTGATATCTGTAATCGTGACCTGGAGACGGTTCAGAAGGAGCCGCTTGTAAAGTTTACCTAAAGTATCTAGTAAACTAATGGGGCGATAGTTAGCGGGAAGCGTAGCTTTCTTGCCGGACTTGTGAATACCTATCACTATGGCCTCTTTCCAGACGGCTGAAAAGTGACCCTGGGACATGGCCGCATTGAAGATGCAGACCAATAGAGCTATGATGCGATGAGGAAGGAGTTTCAGAACCTCGTTCCTGATCTCATTGGGACCTGGGGACTTCCTAGCCTTGAGACGCTTGATAGCGGCTAAAACTTCATCGAAATTGATCGAGGTTAGGGTATCCGCCGGAGGAGACGCGAGTGCATGCTCCGCAGCTGATTCGATTAAACCGATATGGGAAGGGTCAGTGTTATCAGTGTTAGGCGAACACTGTTTCTCGAGGTTCGCGGTAAGACATTCCGCTTTATCTCTGCTATCGAACGAGCTGTCGAGAGGAGGCATTGGAGTGACCAAATCTGATTTTATGGTTCGCGCGAGAGTCCAGTACGACAGGTGAGACGGCTGGAGGCCCTCCAGGAGTCTATCCCACCTGTCGCCCCGAATCTCAGAGATACGAGACTTGACTGTTTTACGTAACGAACGTAACCGATCACGATTCTGTACAGACGGGTAAGCGTCGTAAGCTTGAGTCGCGGCGTTCTTTTCCATGATCAATGCTCTCACGTCGTCAGGGAGTATGAAACGGCGATCGTTCGCCGCTTGTACCTCTTTCGAGGTCTCTCTGACGGCGGTCTTGAGATAATCAACCAGGGAATCGATGGCCGAATCCGCGTCGGCTTTAGACACCAACACGTCCGGAATCCTGTCTAAGCTACTAGACGACCGATTTTCTTTAAAATATTTAACGAGTTTCGCGTAATCAGCCACCCTTACCGACGGCGGGGTGAAGCCTGAGTTATGGCGTAAATGTAAAACGACCGGACGATGATCTGAATCAAGTTCGTGTACGACTGGTATGAGTCGTACAGGAAGCGTGACATTTTTTAAAAGAGCTATATCTAAAACTGTAGGTCGGCAATGATCTTGATAGTGCGTGGGTTCCATAGGGGCTATGACGTCAAACGCGAGAACCCTACCTAGTTCGTCGAGTATTCTCCCGTTACGAGAGGTACACGGACTATTCCAGATAACGTTCCCGCTATTGAGGTCCCCCGCTGTAATAACTGAATCTCCTAAATTAAGTAACGCCTGCAAATTGGATCTTAGCAATTCTTTTTTCAATCAATAAATCAATAAATTAAGGTGCCATCTCCGCGGGTGACACAGTCGTTCCTGACTATACAGTAGTTCGCGATTCTCGGAATAAGCATACTTGGTTTTAACATCGTTTCCAGGATGAGCAAAACGTTAATCTCTCTATCGCGCAAAAAGTCAGCTACTAAATCGCGCTGTGTCCGAAGGGATCTCGCGCTGAAAGACGAGAGAAATAGACCGCGTGGTTTTACTTTATCAAGCGGAGTAACTGTTTCAACTAGTCGACCTTATTGGTGAAAGAGGAGGAGGTGTAAGCCGCCTGTAGTGGCGGCGCCTGAGGCTTGGAAGCTTGAGGTTGGGGTCGGGGAGCCCAGGGGGCCATAGGGGCTCGCTCGGGTTGGGCCGCGCGCGGCACCGAGGGTGGCGAGCGCGGTGAGGTCGTGGGTGCGGGCGCTACCGCGACGCGGGGGGCAACCGGCAGGCCCAGGAAGGCCTCCACGGACATGAGAGGTAGAGGCGGAGGGCGTACGGCGATCGAAGTCATCCTAGGCGCCTGTCTCGCCTGACGGGGACGTTGTGTGCGAGGCGCGCGGGGGCAGCCGTGATAGTTCGCGGGGTGACCCACGTTACCGCACAACACACAACTGGGAGGTTCCTGAGTGCTGAGAGTGCACGCGCACTCCTTCGTGGCGTGGTCTTCCAGGCACTTGACGCACCTGGGGCGGAGGTGACAATTTCTCGCCGAGTGACCATAACACTGACAGTTATGGCACTGCGACGGAGTGTGTGTCTTGCGTGGGGGCTCGACGGTGATACCGTTAAGATCACATACAGAAGTGAGGTTAAAAATGGCCTTGCCCTCCTGAGTGCCGTCGAGGAGGACTAAAACCATATTATAAGGGGCACGGGTGCGTAGGTGGTACTTCTGGTGTACCTCTCGCACTGGAATTTTTTTCTCCTTAAGGGAGACGGTGACGTCTTCAACCGAAATTTCAGCCGGGACGCGACGAAGCACTACACGCAGGAGGCGTTCCTCCTCGAGAGCAAAGGTAAAGTAGGCTAACTTAGCTTCCCGGAGGAATTTAGTCAGGTCGCGAAAGTCTTTGATCGTAGGAACCTTAACTTGAATGCCCGCCGAGGTGTTGAGGGCGGACGTATAATTAACTTTAAGTGTTTTTAACCTATTCGGGATGGACGTCCACTGGGACTTGTACTGAATAGTAACCGGAGGCGGTAGGCGGGGCTTTTTAGTCACTACTACGGAGTCCGTAACGTCGACTTTAGAAAGCGAGGCAGAGTTAGCTCTGCTTGAGTGCGGTTTAACGACTACCGGTGTAACCGTGGCGGGCGCCCGAGCGCCATCTATATTACGTACTAATTTCTCGGCTGGGCATCTGGTACCCGAGTCCGAGTCGGACGAGCGTGACGCGGGGCGAGACGGTTGTTTGCGCTTTTGGTGCGAAACAACTGTGAAATTTTCATTATTATTTTCCAGCGCTGAAGACGCGGTATTCGCAGACGTGGAAGACGCGGCGGGTACGCCTATACCTAGCTCCAGCTCGGAGCCCGGCTCGGCTCCGTAACGGAGCTCTATCCGCCGGGTTCAACGATAACTTCGTTGAATCTAAAAGTGCGAACATATTTTTTGTTGCTACGCGAGGCACATACTGAGCGTCCTCCTTTCGTCGACTCCATTCGCGAGAAAATCATCGCGAAGACCTAATACAAAGACATTATTCTGGGCCATTTTCTGGCTTGAGGGGGACGCGAACCATCCTCCCTGCCTTAAGGGGAGGGGGGCACGCCAAACGAAAAATTACTGAACTATCCTGAGTCCGGATCAAGAGAACTGTTTAAAACTAAGCAAAATAGGCGAAAAAATGCAAATAACTACGTGAGCGAGACAGAGGAAAAATAATATAAGACTATACAAATAAACAGACAACTAGAAGTAAATAAATGTATAAAGAAAATAACTGGGGTATTAAAGAAATACGTAAATAAATAGACAAATAAATTAGCAAAAAAAAAAACAAGAAATAAATAAAGCAATAAATAAACAGTATGGAAAAGTTTCACTCAGTTCCAGGAAACAGAACGCAGGTGTAGCACAGATGTACCGAACGGAACAATGAAAAAGAACACTCACAAAGCAATAACTGACGTCACTTAATCGTGAGTATCGAAATCGATGCGCTCGACCGAAGCGACTGCTCGCTCTGGCAGCCGAATCGAAACTCCCCCTTAAAAGACTGAACTTTAGCATTTATATGCATTTCGATAGCATTGTTTGCAGCCCGGATGACCATATTAGATTACATAACACTGCACCTTGTAGTTTCGAAAGTATTAAAGAAGTCATTATCAGACGAATAGTTTCGATGCCTTGATTGTATAATTCTGATACATATGTTTCTTAAAAAATATTATAAATTGTTATAACTGTAATTAAAAACACACGTAGTATCTATCAACTTTATGGATGCTTTCTCAAAAGTTATGACAATTTTGTTTTCTTTGTTCTTGAAAATGACACTAATATTCTTATATAACTTCATGTTAGAATATGGGACAAACAGTGGAGGTCACTTTATTTAGGTTTACAGACTTTGAGTTTGGTTGTGATGTAATCAGGTTTAGAAGTACTGGTCGTAAGATAAATAATCACGATGTTCTTTTGAGATTCTGATGATTCCTTATTGTAACATATTTAATTCTTAAAAACTTCAATGAATCACTACTCATTATTAACTTAACTACGAAACTTAAATTACTTACATTATCGCTGCTAATAACTACAAAAGTTTTGTAGTATAATATTACATTTAATTTATTATAATATTTCCAATAATTTTGTCTTTAATATATTTATATTCGGGCAGAATAAAAAACTTACAACCAACACTGTTAATGAGGAAAATTAGCAAAAATTGCTTATAATCATACTTATATACTCACAGAGTATTTCTTAAGAATCTCTCTGCCGCAAAGGACCCTTCTTTCCTGATAAGGTCTGCCACACAATTCTATAGGATATTTATTCCCTTTACTGTTTTTTTCCAAAAAAAGAAAAAAATACAAAGAATATTTTTAATATCTATATTGATATCGGTCTATTTATTACAGATATAGCCGCGTTGCAGATATGCGTCATGTCCGCACGCGGTGATTGCACTTCCTCGTCCCCCATAGTGACTCGCTTAGGCTTATAACATTTCCGGATCTATTCTAAACCTAATAATAATGTTCTAATTCTAAATGGGTTGTGGCTAAAATGGTAAGAAATTTGAGCTGGCATTAAAATCGACGACCTTACGTTTGTGAAAAATCAATAGTACAACGGAAAAATGGAGTGAGTCGAAGATAGATTCTTGGAAATCAACACCCTGCCTACATGGATAGACGAAATACGGAGCGCGTAATTTCAGTCGGTCTGTATCATTCGCCAGTATAACGCGCAGCTTCTCGGCGGAAACGAACAGTGTAACAATGAGCGATACACCTGATACGTATGTATATTTGTTTTAACTTACATTAAAATTGTTATTATCAAATAAAATCACATAATTACATGTAAATGTAAGATAATAATATCTTTGCGATAATGTTTGTAAAATAATTTTCATAAATAAGGTGCAACCTTTTTTCTTTTCGCTACTTGAACTCATTCTCGAGATTTATGTAAGATAAATTTCATATGTTTAAATTCACAATGAATAACGTAGCCCTCGTTAGATATAAGCAGTGTTGTTCAGTTACCGATGGATCTAATGGCTGAATATTTATACTATGATTTCACAAAAAATATTTAAGTAATCTATCCGCTTTTTGTATTCTGAATAGTTCACTTCTTCGATTAATCGAGTTGATTAGCTGGTTTTTTCGAGTGACGTCGGTTAAATTTTAACTATTTTAACTTAATTAATCACTAGATTAGATTCGATACATCATGATATTGAAGATTTATATGCCTGTAAAGATATTTTCATCATAAGGAATATAATCCTTATCGGGAATCGATTACCGGAACTCGAACATTTTACCAAGTGAGCCTAACGAACTAATTTTTTTATAAACAGAAATCCAGAAGCATAAATTATCTATCTTAATATTATAAAGAGGTAAAGTTTGTGAGTTTCTGTACGTTGTGAGTTTGTGACGTTGTAAGGGGTAATCTAAGGAACTACTGGTCCGATTTAAAAAAAATCTCGCTAAGACTAAGAGCGGAGCACCAATGAAAAATGTTTGTAAATTGGGATTTTTTCTCCTTGAGAGCTTCATCTGCGTGTTAGAGTTAGCCCAAAGTAACTTACAAAGTAAATTACTACGCGGACGAAGTCGCGGGCAGGAGCTAGTAATAAATATAATTATACAAGTTTTTTTCAAAACTTTTGACCTTTTATTTCGACAAAGAAAACAAACAGGAATTTTAGAATCTACTTGAAAGGGACAATTATAGTTTGGTTTGCGCTACCAAATACAGAAAATTAAAACAAGAGTGTATAAGTATGTAGTAATGATTCCTCATTGTAGTGAACATATAATAGTTTTGTTGATTTATATCTGATTGTCAAAATAATTTAAAAGATAGTTGAAAAGGTATTGTTCGTTATCAAATAGTAAATGTTGTGGCATATGTGTGCTGAGTTTGCTAGTTATTTTTATTATTAATTACGATTTACTATTAAGAAAATACATTGGTACTTTTAGTCTTTGAGAGTCTCTTTTTGCCAGCAATAACTGTAATATAGAATAATCAAGTCGAATAATACGAGCAATCGCCTTTTATATTTAGTTTCTATAACTTGCTTGAGATTTTTATTGTATACTGTATGACCTGTTGTACTTTGTAATACTTTTCATAACGACATGAAATCTTTCTCTTCGATAAAATGGCTGCAAATTTTGATTGGTAATGACATACATTGCCATTTTCATAGATTTTTTATTATAAAACACAAAATATCATAAAAAATGACATCAAATGTCTTTGAAAAGATAACGTGAGCGTAATAGCTTAAAAAACAAAATATTTTTAGGATTAAATAGCTAACTATGCATTTTCACTTTTGCAAAAAGTGGATTGCGCCGCAGGATAACCGAAGTACATGTCCCAGTTGTAGCGAGTATCTGTTACGTTGAGCTGAATGTGAAATAATAACCGCAGACTATTTCAATTTTTATAAAAAATATGGTCGATTCTTAAGCCGCATAAAACGCATTTATAGAGCTACACTACAAAAAAATCAATTCAAGATCAAATTTACATCAAATCAAAACTTTGATACTAGAGAACGTTATGGACAATTTCCAAATTAAAATATAACCCCCAAGTAACTAAAAAAATTAGAAATAATAATAATAATAACTTTATTCAACAAAATACATTATAATGCAAAAGATTTATATTACGATAGACAGTACTGATTTATTGAACTTGATTGCGATTTTTATTGTATATTTTAGGTTTTCCACAACTTCGTATAACGGTGATTAGTATGTGTTAAATTTTAAAATAAATCTAAAATTTCAATTTAGCCCATTTCAGTTTTGTAAAAGTACGATATGCATAGGAAATGGATACAAAATACAGAAATAAAGTTACTGGCAAGCTTAATTTTAATAAAAATAAGAACGATAATTTTATTAACATTTTCTTATATTTCTGTTTGATCTTTTATGTTGTCTGTACATTTTACATTCTGATTCTATTTATATTTTCTATCTATTTATATTAATTTCTGCTTTTCGCATTCGATCTACTAGATGCAAATGTTATATATTAATACGTGAAGCCAAAACTTTGCATCCCTTATTAAGCGAATTGCGCGAAAGGAATAAATAACGTCAAATTTGGTATAGTTAAAGTTTAACTGGAGAAGTGCAAAAAGCTTTTTTTTATAAAATGCATTAAAACTACGTTAAATTAATTAGAATATACATTACTCACACTATTACTTAAATTTTACACAACATATACACACGTGTACATAGAAAAGACATTTTGACAAATACATCCGTCATTTTACTCTTACGTTCCAATTACCTTTGCAATATTTTTAACATGACTGACGTTGCATGCCTTACATGACTTTGAAATCAACTGGTGAAATTGTAGGTTAGTTTTATAATAATATAATATGAAAATTCATAATATATATTAATAATAGATTGATAAATAATTTATCTTTAGTAAACATATGGAACCACGTAAATAATTATTATTCTCTTTGGTCTTATTGAATGTAAAAATTTTAGGTGACAGGACTTTTTTTTGACGTGGGGTAATCCTTTATGGATACCCAACCTCCCGGGGGAGAGGATGGGTTCTGTCCAACTCGCACGGACTAAAACCCCATTGTGTACCGACAGACCGTGCTGTTGGGCGGCAAGGGATCGTTCAAGCTAATCAACATTGTAGAGCCACCTCAACGGTCCGCCCGACGGAAGGTGGCTGCTGGGCTCCTACCCATAGAGAGGCAGACTAGGTACACACCAGCCGGACCTGTTTAATGAGGAGATGAGCCCCCCGGCTGCATCCCCTCAGGTCCGACTACGGTGGCAGGAGGCACTTAGCGGGTCCGCCTCATGGGCCTTCTCCGCCGCCTCCTTCTGCCAAATGACCTCTTCGCAGAAAGAGGCCATTACTCGCCACTCCTATTCGCTGCCGAGCAGGGACGAAACCACGCTCGGCAGCGACAAATCTCCTCCTACCACCGCCGTCAGAGTGCGGCGCTCCACCTCCCACGCAACACACTCGGAGAGAATGTGCTGCGCAGTGTCTTGCTCAGCGCCGCACTCGTGACAGGCGGCGGTCGGCTTCCTGCCAGCGATCCGGTGCAGGTACCATCCGAAACAACCGTGTCCGATGAGTACATGCACCAGCCTGAATGTCAGAGAGCCTCATCTCCTCCCAATCCATTCCAGCAGGGCCGGGCAGATGGCATCCACAGTGCATGCCCTGAAGCGTGCGTCCGCCAGGTCCTGCATCCACCTTTGTTACGGACAGCTGAGCCTCGTAATGTTTATCATATAAGATACATAAAAATACCTTAGGTAGAGCAGGTATTATGACGTAAAAGTCTTGCGAGTCTTAACAACGTTAAGTATTATGAATAGTCATAATTTCTCATGTAAAGTTTTGTATGTTTGAATGTAGATAAGTAATTATGTTTGGAATATTAAAGAGTCTTACGTCGTTTATTATAATGTCTTATGTAGTAATAAAGTTCTTATGTTGATGATATAGTGTTCTATGTATTGTTAATGTGTATTATGTCGCTTAATGTCTCGTACATATCTCACGAATATCTCACGGTAAAACCGTATGTGTTAATATATAATAAGTTAATTTGTAGGTGGTA
>JACEII010000212.1:205867-219527 GCA_014332785.1 Antheraea mylitta
TCTTATCTCGTCATTACAATTGCATCCAAATTGATTGTGTTACAATCGAACCTAGTTAAGAATTTTACTAACAACTTTTCTTTTATAACACGTACTGTAATTTGCTGGGGTATCACTGATGAAAAATAGTATTATAGGAATTTGTCATGAATCACCGACTAGTCTTATCTCGTCATTACAATTGTATCCAAATGGATTGTGTTACCATTAAACGTAAGATAGAATAACCGCTATAAAGACACGCTTGGGACAAGTCTGAGATCGGTTTATATTTAGTAATTATTGGTGCTTTCTTCATATCCCTACTACGATACGAGAAAGTGAAAAGCCCGTCACGGTGACTAATTATTCGATTATTACGTTTCGGGATCAGCCAATGTATATTCAACATTCTAGAGTCTTATAAGTTGTCATGAAAATGGAGACTGATTTTGGAGTTGTTGTGAAAGTAGTTGAGCTCGCGGTAGTTTCCATACGGTGTTGTAGTGTTTTATGTATAAAGCGTAATAAATTGGCATATCTGATAGAATTAAAGTCACTAAGAAAGTAACAATCATTACAGATTAAATAAATTCTTAACAGTTGTTAATATCTAATTATATTTTTGTAGTGAATACTTGGTGCGAATGCGTGCCAAAATTATGTACTTTGACAAAGATATGGGTAAATGGATGCAGCGCAGCAATGGAGGGCTTGTCGAGGTTATAGTCACTAAACGACTTATATCATCATCTCGGCTAACAGGTAATTCACCTCGGACTATCGCTTTATACCTTAAACGTAATTATACAATCTATAACATTATTATACAATCTATTTAATAACATTGGAACACCATTTCATTTAAAATAAATGTCATAACTTTACACTTTTCACAAAGATGTCTTATGCCATTGCAAATATAGCCATATCTCACCCACATAAAAAATTTGTTTTCCCTCGTTTCTTAACTTTGAAATCGTTTTAAAATATTGTATCCTTCACACTAAAATATCCTTTCGGCCAATTCTTGTAATTGTATGAGAATATTTAGTGCATTTAAATTTCAATTTAAGCAATAACATACAAAAAGTTTTCCTTTTAAAATCAAGCAAAATGTCATCAGCATTTACTGCTTCCAGAACCTTATTGATAGTAGGCAGTTCCTTATTAAATTAAAACAAGTGTACTTTTCAACATATTGCACCCATATCAAAGTTCATATCCATTTCAATTGTAGAGTGCGTTGGTAAGCGTGGTAGGAATGGTTGTAAACAGCTCTGTTCGCTTTTTATGTATCTGTTTCTGTAAATCTGTATATATAAGCTCGCGATATACCTGTTATATCACCAATTTTACTTATATCATTTTTGTACACGTAAAAATCTTTAGGCCAAGTCTCTTCCGTATATATGTATAGACAGTAATAATATCCTTCTCTGTAGAAAGCAAAGACGTATTAATTTATTTTTTCGGCGAAAAATTGTGCAAGCGTCACAACCATACCAACAACAAAAAAAAAATTGCGGATATAATCCGACTAAACACAAACAGTGATATTTCACTATGGAAAGTAAGCCTCAACGATACGTTATAATTGGGTAGTGTACCAAAGTAATCGATATTTGTCAATGAGTACTTTTGTAAGTCTTTTATATGTAACGATTACACCGATAAACTGAAAATATGTTTAAATCATTTTTGTTACATTTAATGGTTTGGGACTATTGGTTTCAATTTTTTTTTTGTCAGATAATACAGTACTGATTTTTTTATACACGTTCTGGTAAATACTATTTATTTTTATTTCACATTTTATTAGTAGCAATCATGACCCAAAAAGAACCTTTTTTATGGTTTGTTTACATTTTGTCTCAGCGTTCGTTGAATACGGTATATATAGTATTTGTGTCATAATGTCTAATGATACAAGTTGCTCTTGTTCAAAACTAAATCGAGTAGGCTGTAACAAGTAGCCAACAAGTATTTTTGAAGCTTTATGCTATAAAAAAGAGATAAAAAAATAACAAAAAATGCTTGTATCTCGTGGAATACTTGGTTGGAATGAAATTCCATTCGTATTTTTTATTATTGTTAAAGAAATACAAATAAATGAAATACTAGCGTCTGCGAGAAATTAAATGAAACGCAGAAATAACTAATGCATTTAAGGAATGGTCGACAATTTCGTAATTAATATTTTTTTCTGGTCGTGATAATAAACATATTATTGTATCGTTCAACAGTTTATCAATTAACTGGCTTTATAAAAACGAAAGAGTCGTAATATATCAATATAAGTATTACGGACAGCGAGGATATGCAAAACGCTAAATAGTTTTAAATAGTGAATAGTTATAGGAAGTGAAAGACGAAAATTTATTACCCTTTAGTTTGCAGTACATATTGTTTAGGTTTGGGTGAAACGCAGTGTTAGCAATAAGTTATATGGACATTAAGGAATGAATAGACTTACAATTTATTAGGAATAAGTATTGTTCTATACTATGGAGGACGTAATAAATATTAGTCAATGTTACAGTCAATAGGATAAAGGACAAAAGAACGACATCATGTGGATTATTCATCAAACGAAAGTATCGTATGTGGTGTCGATAGAGCTGATTTCGATCTTATGCGGGCCACACGCATAGAGTACGTGTATCGGCCCATTGTAGCTGCGAGACCCTTAAACAAGGAACATGAACTTGTTATAAAACAGTAATATCACAGACTCTGATCGAAACGGTCACTGAATAGACTCTGATCGATTCAGTTTACTCGGAATATTGACACGACAGAGTCTAATAAGAACGTAAATACTAAGATCGAAAGACAGTTTGAGTGGCTGCACTAATATTATAAGAACCTGTATTGATAATACACACATGTACACATTGTATAACACATTATACAAATATTACGGATGAGGTGATTTACGACCACCTCAATATTATATTCGCAATAATTATTGGATTTTCACGAGCCGGATTTGAAAGAAAGCTGCATCAATTATATTTGTAATAATAAGGTTAAAAATAAAATTCTAATACGTTTTATGAATTGTTATCTAACAAGTCGCTGTTTCGTTCTCTATTTATTTTTTTAAATATACTCGAGTATGTTAATGCTGTCAGCAGGTGGGAACAACGATAATGAAGGAGCTTCTTCCGCTTCTGGATACGAATACTACCTTCAGGAAAAGCGCATCAGAGACAACGTGGTGAGTATATTACTGAACTTTATCAATGTTATCTCTATCATAAATCCTATTGTTATATCCTGTTATTATATCTATCTTATGAAATAGGATATCACGCTAGTCTCTTTAAATGTTCTGCGTCCGATAGCAGGTAACGACAGAACCATAAGATTAATGCCGGTTTCGGAAGTCATTGGTTAAAGTATAGTTAGTTAATGATTAAATAAAGTTATGCATGTTATGAACAACATTGTACTGTCACTGATAACATCGATTTGTTTATGATGATTTGTTACATAGTTGTGTTTCAAAGGCTGTGTGAACAATATCATTATGATATTGTCAAATACCAAATACAATAGCTTTATTGTTTCGAGAATGGTATTATTTTAGTGCATAGTAGTATTATTTTTGCTATTCAGTTAGATTTTACTATATTCAGCAATATTGTTTATAGCATAGTTTATAAATTAATTGAATAAATACATATGATAGTGTTACGGACAGCAGAGCCTCGTAATGTTTATCATATAAGATACATAAAAATACCTTAGGTAGAGCAGGCATTATGACGTAAAAGTCTTGCGAGGCTTAACAACGTTAAGTATTATGAATAGTCATAATTTCTCATGTAAAGTTTTGTATGTTTGAACATAGATAAGTGATTATGTTTGGAATATTAAAGAGTCTTACGTTGTTTAATGTAATGTCTTATGTATTAATAAAGTTCATATGTCGATAATATAATGTTCTATGTAGTATTAATGAATATTATGTCGCTTAATGTCTGGTACATAGAATATCTCACGGTAAAACCATATGTGTTAATATATAATGTTTATGTTAGTGTAACTTGAGGTCTAATGACTTGAAAAGAGTAAATAATATGTTCTTATGTATATTACTCAAGTAAATAGCCTTATGTAACGATTAAAAGTATCGGTAACTACAATTTGAAATTAACCGCCATACCGATTATTATTATTATTTGAGGGAAATTGTACTGAACCACCACGTAAAATGTATCGTCGATTCATGTAAACTGTAAATGTGTATGGTAAATGGCGGCATCCTTAGGACATAAGTACTGTACTAGGTGTAAGTATGTAATCGTGTACTTATATAAGAAAAAATGTATGCAAATCACCAGGCCCATCACACTCCTCAACACCCTATCTAAGGTGTTTGAAAAAATCTTGCTACAACACCTAACACCCCATCTACCACCACGGGGTGAACAATTCGGGTTCCGCAGCGAGCACTCCACTACTCTACAACTCAGTAGAGTTATCCGAGAGATTTCAGCCAGTACCAATAACAGGCAATACTTCGCTGCTATCTTTCTGGACATGGAGAGGGCGTTTGACAGAGTATGGCACGAGGGCATGCTTTACAAACTGTTGACGTCCACCGCGCCCTTAAGAATAGTACGCGTCATCGAGTCCTTCCTGAGTAACCGCCGAGTGGTAGTGGCGGTTGAGGGGGTACCCTCTACGGAACGCTGGGTACGCGCTGGGGTACCCCAAGGCAGTTGCCTCTCGCCTGTGTTGTATGCGCGATATACCGACGACATTCCCCGGGTTGGCCGGGCAGAGCTTGCGTTGTACGCAGATGATGCGGCGTATTTTGCGGTTTCCGCAAATAAAAAATATGCCGCAGACTACCTGCGTCCGACTTTAGCGGCACTGCCCGACTGGCTAGATCGGTGGAGAGTGACGGTCAATGTCGACAAAACACAGGCGTTTATCACGGGAATGTACCCGTATCCGCCGCCATTACTCCTACAGGGGAAAAGCGTACCATGGTTGAGGCAGGCCAAATACCTAGGAGTCCACATAGACTGCCAGCTGAGGTTCAAGAACCACATTGATAACATAGTGGGTCGAGTCCGAGCGACACGGACTAAACTCAAGCCCGTGTTATTATCATCGCTCCCTCTTAGAACGAAGCTCGGGATCTACAAAACTTACGTTAGATCCCGCTTAACCTACGCGGCACCGGCCTGGTACGCATACCTGTCCGAAACTCAGAAGAAGAGACTCAGGGCACAGGAAAATCTTTGTCTTAGGACAATCACGGGAGCCCCCCGATACGTACGCAATGCAACCATTGCGCGCGATTTAAAATGGGAAGGAATTGACACCTTTATAGCTAGGATTGCCACAGCAATGTTCAGGCGGGCGGATGCGTCGAGCTTCCCTTATATAAAGGGAATTGCTCCGCTACACGCGAGACCGCCGGACAGAAGCTACAGACCATCTCCTAGAAATCTAATTACCCCAGAAGAGGACTGACAGAAGTGAAAACTTAAAAAATAGGAATACCAGCCGCTTAATCTAAACTTAAGCGAGAATAACTCCAAAGACCGGTGTATATCAATGCACCGCGTTGAAAATCACTGAAAGAGGCACAGCCTCGGAACAGTATCCTCGCCAACCCACGCAAGGGGTAGGCAGAGACGGCCCCGCGGAGAGTGCAAATCACTGGCCTTCACAACACGATTAAAGGATTGTAAAGTTCTCCTTATAAATATACAGTCCACTGAAGTATTGAAGTTTTACTGCTGCTTTCTCAAAGCCGGAAGGGGACCTTGACCTCAATAGATAGTGTATAATGCAAATTTGTATCGACATAAAAAAATGTACGACGATTTCGAAGTAAATAGAGACAATAGAAATTATCTGTATTATACTACAATAAATTCTCAATGCTATATTATTATTCTCGAACGTAATAAGTAATAATCTAAAGGGCAATAAACCATAAGTGATAAATATAGTTTATAGTATATAGTCGGCGGCTATGGTATTGAACTCGCAGAGTGCCAAGAAGACTACGAGATACAATCTCAGAAATTCGTTACACGGCGTGAGATACCCGAAGACTAAAATGATCCCTGGATGATCGATCACATCTACCCTACACACTGATACTTTCATCTACAACATTTTAGGCAGGTCTATCGGCATGCAGTATAGAGACCGTTTATAGAAAATGAGGGTATCACCTCTTCGAGTGCCATGGTCGTTTCTTGAAATATTGTAATTCGTAATCGCGGAATAAAGAATTCTTGATTTCAAAAGTGCATTTTGTTGAAGAAACAAGTTTATCGTATTAATACGATATGTATCGTATAAATAGTAAATAGGTAGCTGCTAAAAAATTTCAGCTTGAAATTACAAGCGTTGAAAACCGAAAAAAAAGTATTGTGCGATCTTAACGAATACATTATTAAACGAGTAAGTGATTTTAATGAGGCATAAGCGAGGTGTTAAATTGTAGTCCCAATGCAGAGGAATTGACATATCACGTTAAGTAACTGGAGGTCGTTATTACTATTCACAATCGCGTTAAACGTAGTTGTCTCAGGTACGTTAAATACTAGGAGTAACGGACTAAGCCGGTAAATTCCAGCGATGGAGAGGAAAGAAGTGGATCTGGTCTTTTTATGCTTCGTCTTTCGAGGCTGAGATTAAGACTGTAGCTGTGGCTTGTCTCGTCTGTCGAAAGTCTTTGTTGAGCAGCGCGCAGGGAAACCACGACAGTTCGTGAGATAACATGCCGGGCTGTACAGCACACAGCAGAGTAGCTCGGGATGCGGTAACGTTCTCTGGTGGAGTGATTTTCGAAGCACTTCACACACCTGAGATGCAGCTGACATTTCCGTGTTAAATATTCATAGCACTGGCAGTTGTGACATTGTGAGACAACGTGAGCCTTATGCGGCGACAAAGGCACCAGTGAGATCGCATACTGCGGAGAGATTGAACATTGCATTGCTCTTAGTACAGTCAAAACTGACTAACATTAGGTTGAACAGAGCCATGGTGCAGCGGTACCACATGCGATGTACCTTTCTCACCGAATAGTTTTGCACTTTGAGAAAAGTGGCAACGTTCTCGGTCAATATCTCGTCCGGGACACGGTAGAGGCTTACACGGAAGAGGTGCTTCTCCTCCAAGGCAAAATGAGGACATACTAGCTTTGCTTCCCGAACAAAGGAAGTTATCGCGCGGTGCTCTTAGGCGGTAGGCACCTTGACCCAGAGTTTTAAGGTGAGACGTGTATTGTATTATACTTTCCTCGCATTGAGTATCGAGGAAATAGCCTTTTATTTCTTTTTTTAACGTAGAAAGAAATTCTAGAAGATATAGCCAAAGCCGGTAGTGTCGAAGTGTGACATTCTGACTGAGGCATGAGGCAGCCCGGTTCTCCGACTGCCTCAAAGCATGTTGAATCAGTGTAATGATAGTTTAGTCCTTCTGCCTCTGCCCTCCTTAGTTCAACTGGGAAGTCCACGAGTCCACTCTCTCAACCACCACCCACAACTGTTTTTTTACCAAGGTTGTCTCCTCATTTGTTTCCGCCTCCTTAAGGATACCAGATAGGATTTCAATTGACACGAGAGTCGCATCGAAAAAAGCGGCTTTAAATTGCACTAACAAATTCAGTTTAAAGAAGGTGGCCCTGAAAATATAGTTTCTGAAAGTAATAAAAATCTAAAGTCATGATAACAGCTACTGTTGACTAATTCGGTAGTATTGCGTAGTCGAACAGCGATTAAGATTGCTAGGTATATTAGGCACGCAGCGGATGCCTTCTTGTATCGCCATTGTTAGATCGGAACCCAGATCTTATGTACTTCCCACATAAATCTATGTAGTTTATATACTACACTTTAAAACTAAAGCGATAACCTGGTGTAAGTAAGTAACCACTGTTCTATATTGCGGGAAAGGAAATAGAAGCGAGCAAGTCCTAAAAGGTAATCTTAAAAACAGGAACATACTTCTTTAATTGTCTGTTTCAGGTGGTTCTCGAATATAAAATAGACAAGGATTTTATGGTTGCTGAGGTGATGCCGACGTCCTTTCACGGTTTTGCTGATGATAAGCCCCGTGGGATCATGTTTCGAACAACCACAGACTCGAAGAACTTTATCAAGATTATCAACACTGTTCTTGAAGAAGTTAGAAAAGGTAAGTTTACGGATTTCATATATTTAATGCCATCTCTTTTCAAAATGCATGTTTTATGATACAGAACAGTTCTGCGTGACGATTTAGTGTAAAGTTAACGTAAGCTTATGGATGAATACGAAATAGTAGACGTAAATATTTCTCCGTAAACAAACATACGCGAACAAGGTGTTGTTCGCATATACGAAGGAATTAAGTTGTAAACAAATAACAACGATAGTAGAGAATGAATATCTGGTTAAAGCGCTACAATGTACTGACGTTAACATTTATTTATATTAAAAAAAAACCATTGATTATGACAATTTAAACATAGATTCTCTAATATTATATTTTTTTCTTATCTTCGTCATCATCATTACCCTTATCCCACTTAAGTAGGGTCGGCACAACATGTTTTCTTTTTCCATTCTCTCCTGTCAGATGTCGTCTCAGTATTCACACCTTTTACAGACATATCGTTTTTTACACAATCCATCCATACCTTTTTCGGTCTTCCTCTACTCGTATATCCTGCCACTATCATACTCAACACTTTTCTAGTTTCATACTGTCTTGACTATTTCGTCGTGTCGATGTCAGTACCTCCCCCTAGTTACTGTTGCCAGATCAAAGGGATGTTCCGTAAACTCAGTGATTTTAAAACTCAAGTAAGAAATTTACGTGAACGTCTTAAAGAACTTTGGTTCACCAGATAATGTTACTTAATGGGTATGATTTTATTTGTTAGACTGCTAAACTTTGACTTTTAATATAGACGATTAGATTTATATCTAAAACTTTAATTTCCAGGTTCTTATTTTCTATTAATTCAAATGACACGCAAGACGGTAAGCAAACGCTATTACGTCATTTTTTTCTTCAATTGACTAATGCTATATGTCTGACGGGCCTTGATATCTTCACCGGACTATCCATTTACTGTATTCTCAATGGTCCGCCGAGCGACGCAAGAATTCCTATGTATTAACATTGAACAGACACCAACAACAAAAGAGAGAGTGTGCTATGATATTTGACCACGCCCACTCTGTACTTCCGTTGTCGTTCGTTCACTTGGTTTGTTACGCGAGATGTGTACAATTTTTATAATATGTTACAAAAGGAACAAAAAAGAATTTTAAAATATTTTCTTTACACCACAACAATCAAGGGGAATGAATTATATGCATTGTACTTGAATGTATAAATTTTATCATATACAGTAGAACCTCGAAAAGTTAAAGTCCAAAGGAAACACAAAATATTAAGTTATAGAGGTTTTAAGTTATCAAGGGTCTATGATAGGGACAGGTTAATATATAGGTAATAGGTAGGTACATATGTATGTATGTACCTGTTCCGTATTTATGTACATTATACTTACATTATCTATACTAATCTATATGCGAGCACAAATCTTTTTTCTTTATTAAAAGGCATGTATCCGCTCACTACTTTTGAACACACCGTTAAAACGCACACAATTGCTGCCATCTAAGATGGGTTACTTTCACTGTTGAATCTAACAACGAAGAAAAAATTACCGCTCTGAACGATCTGTGTTAACGAACAATTACAAGGCCGATACATATCTAAATAACAGTTAACCAAACCTAGTGTCAGTGCAAACTTGTGTCCCTGTATTTCGCAATCAGCGATCTAAGCCACGAACTACGCCGGGGTACCCCGAAGAAGAGGATCTCCTAGTACGGGTGAGTGGTGGATACATGTCCTAAATTAACTTCCTAGATATTTGCTGGTCCTTCGAGCCGGATTATCTAAAATTATCAAGGGCTTTATGTTTTGTGCTGGCATATTATTTCTTTATAACTACATTTTTGTATATCAAATTGGCATAATCTACCGACCGTTTATCAATTACTTTTCCGTATTACCTAAGCTTAGCGTATTTGTTTTTCGACAATACCACTGCGTACTGTTTTTTCGAACCGTACTAATTCATTTGCTAATGAATTAAGAGGTAAATAAAGCGAATCTACATCAATTGAAATTATATTTTATCTTGAGGGTAAACATATCCTTTCACTTTTTCCAACGACATTGTGCTCGCATCGATGCGACCGCTCCTTCTACAATACAACTCTTATCTAATATCTTATGCACACGTTCCAGAGCAAGCTACGCTAATCAATTTAAAATTACCTTAACGTAATATAACTTCATACTGCAAATTGTAATAAGCTGTCTGCGTATTACGTACTAGACACATAATTTGCAGGTTTGATATATCCGTATAAAACTTACCATAAATTACACTAACTAATAGTATTAGCTTTCATATTGAAATATCTTATAGTATCGTATCGCTGTTAGTGTACTTCGTACTTAACAGCTAACTATTCCTCTACATTTGTATTATAAAAACATATTTATTATTTATATTAATTATGGAACTTCAACAACTAACATTTGAACGCGAAGTTTTTATGAATAGCATCCAACGTATGGCTGATTGTTCTGCCGATGAAGCAGAATTTCGTGCCCGTGTTAAGGAATTAAACAGTGTGAAGAAGCAATTTTTCCTTATACAAGGTAAAATTGAGAAACTTTTAGCAAAAACCGGCGAGTTTAAACCTGAAGAACAATTAGAAATAAGTAATCATTTCGAAAATTTATATTATAAAGTTCAAATTACAGCGGATGACATAAAAATTAAACGTAGACAAAGTTTGGTCAGCGCACCACAGCCTACCATTTATTCTCAAGGTCATTCGAGAATTCAGCTGCCGACACTTGCGTTACCGAATTTTCATGGCGGTATAACCGAATGGAATGCATTATACGATTTGTTTATATCATTAGTGCATGAAAATGAACAATTATCAAATGTTGAACGTTTCCGTTATCTGCTTTTGTCCTTGCGGGGTGAACCTTACAATTTAATAAAAGCACATCCCATAACTGGGAATAACTATAGTAACGCTTTGCAAATATTACTGAATCGTTATCAGAACGATCGAATTATAGCAACTAAGCACTTGGATAAAATTCTTGATGTCGAACCAGTCAATGATAAAAGTGTTGAACAAAGCTTACGTAACATTTTGAATGTTTATCATGAAAATTTAACTGCGTTGACAGCATTCAACTTACCGGTCACCGAATGGAGTTTCATTCTGTTGAATATTTTGTTATGTAAAATTACGCCAAATATTCGAAAACGATTTGAATTATCGTTGAAGTCACCAAGTGAGATCCCACATGTAAGTGAACTTATCGACTTTTTAGACAAAGAGTTGTCGGCTTCCGAGGTAATATCCTCCGTCACGTCACCCAGGCTCGGTATGGGCGTCAGCTCGGGTAGCAACGGAGCCGCAAACCGCCGTATGTCTTACTCATTGTCACGCCAAGCCGTCGCTTCACGGGCAGCGATGGCGCGCACGCAGTCGAGTCCACTGCAGGCTACTGCACGCTCACGAGCGCGTGATTCGTCTTTTGGACATACTGCACCTCTAATGGAAGTCCATGCTGCGACTACCATTAATTCCGGTCGTAACATGAAATGTAATTACTGTAAAGATAATGCACATCCATTAAACAAATGCGACAAGTTTGATAAATTAACCTTATCTGAAAGAAAATCCTTTATCGAACGTAATAAAATCTGTAACATTTGCTTATTCTCTGGCCACAATATCTGTTCAGGCTCGTAGTAAATGAAAGGCTGGTTTTGGTTTGGGAGAATTAATTTTTTTTTTCTCGAACTGACTACGCTATTGACCTAGCAAGGTCTTAACAGCTTCACCGGACTACTAAGGCGAGCGCTTAAGGCACTCAGCCGATTTTATATTGGCAACCAGCTCAAGGGTGCACGGCACACCTTGGCTTGGCTGTTGCCCGTTGCATGCAAAATCGCGACCTATCTTAGCTAACCTAGCTAACTATTCATATATGTTTGAGTTGTTAAGACGCATATGAGTACCAGCATATCCGCCCCAACAACCCCTCCATATATTTTTATCGGAAAAATTTGGAGAGTTTTTCAGTTCGATAAGGGAAAAAAAATTATCAAAAATAACCCTTCCACCAAAATGTGTAGCGTGTAGGCGTGCACGTGTGTGGAGGTGATCGTGTAGTGTTGTAGCAGTGATGTATGGGTGTGTCACCGTATCGCACAAGCAACGCACTCAAGGGCTCCCTACTCCCTACCGAGGGATCGAACCTAGGCTTGAGCCGCTGCCGTGGGAGGCCTAATCGGGTGTGCGGGAGCGAAGTTAACCCCCAGACCGCGGCGGCGCGATCTGTGGTTACGCGTGCGTGGGCGTGAGCACGCTCTGTTACGAGGGACAGGCTGGTACTGATCGTTCGCTGACGTGATATCGTCGGGAGGATCGGTGAAAATTTGACACGGACGTCTTTTATAACGCCCAGCGTTGGGCACGGGTTCGTAATTCGCGGCGGATACCACTAACGGACTGGGATGAATCGCGCTTGCTCGAAATAGCTATTTGTTAATTTTATTCGAACAGTGCTACATGGTCATTATTTTTAGGTATCGTTTCGCTAACCGGTTTACAAAAGGTGCAGCGCCATCTCTTATCATAATATGTAAACCGTAAAACGCGAGTTATAATTTTAGCCGGCGCCATCTATTTATAACAAGAGTAAACATCCTACCCACCACGGACAAATGTTTTCAAACGTTTTCCACAAATTTGTCCCTGCTGAGTATAGATTAAGAAATACAATATTTTAATTAAACTTAATAAACTAAATGTTTGTTTACATAGGCAAAAAACATAACTTAGTAATAGGTCGTTTAATAATGTTATTATGTCCCTTGGATCTTAGGCTTACAACTCTCGTGATATTGTCCGCGCCAGGATGTTTTTGTGTTATAATGCCATACAGCCATATTGGTCCCTCTACCCAAAAACGAATATTTATCAATTATAACTCCCCGCGAAGCAAAATCAACAGGATTATCCTTAGATTGGACGTGAGCCCATTTATTACCATTCAACGAAGTCATTATTTCACCAACTCTGTTTGCCCCAAAGGTTTTCCAACGACTAGGGTGATGGTTTAACCAAGCCAATACAACTGAAGAATACCTCCATAGGTGAATTTTGTGTTTAGAGATCTTTAAAACTTGTGATATTTCTACTAATAATTTCGCGAGTAGTGTAGCACCACATAACTCGGGGCGGGGAATAGTTATTTGTTTAATTGGAGCCACCTTTGTTTTGGCGGCTATCAAGCTAACGTGAATTTGACCGTTATAATCTATCGTTCTTAAATACACTACTGCTGCATATGCCTCATTAGAAGCGTCACAATACCCATGAAGTTGTACATCCACATCAGAGGTCTTCATCTGAATCCACCTTGGTATAGTAAATTGATTTAAGGCAACGAGATCGTTACGGTAAGTACTCCATTCCTTTAATAACTTCTCTGGTAATTCTTCATCTCATGTTATACCAGATATCCACAATTTTTGTATAAAGATTTTCGCTATTATAATTGATGGCGCAAGCCACCCCAGAGGATCATA
>JACEII010000213.1:1718-13421 GCA_014332785.1 Antheraea mylitta
AATAAACTGTTAAGCTTGGCCTCACAAAATTAGCATAAATAAAAGATATCTCTTTTGCTGTCACTCGGATTCGAATTAGGGTTAGATGGATTTTTGAAGCGACCGATTTCTATCTGAACTATTTTTGTTTTGACAGCGCCGGCAAAATTTACCTTATATTCTAGCTACATATTTCCATTGCCTGAAAACTTAGGTAAAAAAAATTCTATGAATAAAATCTAGCTAGATCGATTTATCGTCCCTGAAGCCACCTATATACTAAGTTTCACGGAGATAGCTGACGCAGTTTTCGAGATCCAGAATATATACAAATATAAAAATATACAAGAAATGCTCGTTTAGAGGTATTAGATGGATGAATATAGCAAATGTCTTTAATGACAAAGAGTTTCTATTTACAGAGTGATTGGAACAATGATTCGTAATAAGTTTTACCTGTATGGCGATGAGAAGTTGCAGGTTCCAGCCCATCTGCACTTCGGGAAAGATATATTTGATCGAATGCTTCAATTCAAGGACAGTATCGCGCTGGTGAGTACCGATTAGATGCTATTAAGCGTGATAAAATAAGCAGAATTAATAATTGATATTATTTTTTAAACCCTTTACTTTATGTGTGCAATAACGTCTTTTTTCTTTGCTCGAAACCCTAACAAAGGGACGCCACTTCGAATAAAAACAACGAAAGCGTCGCTTGGGTTTAGCATTACCGAGTGCTTTATATATTATGAGGAACTTGACTTCCACCATATTATTATTAGCCTTCCTCGATAAATGAGCTCTAAGCAATCTAACTAACTTTTTTATTTACATGTGTGTATATGTTGTGTAAAATTCAAGCAGTAGTGTGAGTAGTGCATATTTTAATAAATTTAATGTACTTCTAATGCATTTTATATAAAATATACAGCTTTCTGCACTTCTCCGCCGTATAAACTTTAACTATGCCAAATTTCAAGTTCACACGTTCACGGCAAATAGGTTAAAAATGGGTAAAATTTTTTTGCTTCACGTATTAATGTATAGATATTATACCTAATAAAGAAGTACATTTTGTGAGTTTTTGACGTTGTAGGGGGTAATCTCAAGAACTACTGGTCCGATTTGAAAAATTCTTTTAATGTCATATAGCTCATTTATCGAGGTTATAGTTATGACGTCATGGTTATGATTTGATCNATCAATCCATCATAAACACTCAAATACAAACGTGCGCCAATATAGAAATGCAACACTGAATGTAGTTACGATGTATTATCCGTAGGTGTAACTAGCCTAATTGTCTGAGCGAGGATGGCCAATGCTTAGTCGTCGATCGCCTTGTAAGGCATTCGACCAAAGTTAAGAGCCGATAATAATTAAGATACATAGACAGCTGATATTTCCAACCAACAGTGTCTCAGTATGGAATAAATATTGTATGCATGAACAGCCGATAACTTTAACCAATGGCGTTTGAGGTCATTAGTAATTTCCGCGATATAGTCAATAGTATGAAATCAGGTCCAATTATTTCAATTAATAATATCTCAAAATAGGGTAAATAGTGTCCACGCAGCACACTCTGTCTGAATGTGCTGCGTGGGAGGTGGAGCGCCGTATTCTGGCGGTGGCGGTAGGAAAAGATTTGTCGCTGCCGAGCGTGGTTTTGTCCATGCTCGGCAGCGAGCAGGCATGGCGAGCAGTGGCCTCCTTTCGCGAGGCGGACCTCCTCAGTGGCCGTCTTCGACATCGGAGGACCGGCAGGAGGAGGCGGCGCTTTGCGCAACTCCTCTTGCCACCGAAGCCGGACCTGAGGGGATGTAGGTTGGAGCCCGGTGGCCACCTTCCGCCGGGTGGACCATTGGGGCGGCTATCTAAGGAGAATAGCTTAGACCGATCCCTTGCCGCCCCAACATCACGGTCTGTAGGTACACCGTGGGGTTTTAGTCCGTGGGAGTCGGACATAACCCACTCTCTCCCCCGGGAGGGTGCATATCCATAAGGGATTTCCCCACGTTAAGAAAAAAGGGGTAAATAGTGTCCAGATGCATGAACAGCCGATATTTACAACCAATTACATTTGAGGTCATTAGTGAACTTCTCCAATATAGTCAATAGCATGGATGCAGGTCAATAGTAACTCCACAGACTTTTACATTAGTGGCAAAGGGTGGAAATCTGAGAACAGGAATTCGGAAAAGTAAAAAAATCTTACTTTAAGGTATAGAAAAAGCGTGATATATTAAGAAAGGCTACAATTAGATTCAGGTCATTTTGAAATGTATTGACTCATATTTAAAGGTTTGTGGCTGAAAATAGTTGTTTCTGTAATAAATTTCATATCATCACAGATTAATTGCGATACAAAAGAGAAACTCACATATGAGGAACTAGCGCAGCAGGTTGCTAATGTAGCTCTCTCGCTCACGCGCATAGGAATTAGAAAGGGAGACGTGGTCTGCGTATGCAGTGAAAAGAGATTTGAGGTTATGCCGTCGTTGCTTGGGATTCTGTGTGCTGGAGCGACTTATTCATCACTCGACATATCTTATGGAGATAGTAAGTTAATTAGATTAGTTTCGATGAAAATTATTCTAACGTGAGTCTGCTTAAAATTTATTATAGTTTTTTTGGAACTTACTTCCTTACTGCAGCATTCAGTAAGAGTGACCTGGTAAAAATCGTCATATAAGAAAAAAACGTTACGCATATATGAACAATCTAAGCCGCCATTACACTTTGAGATGAAGAAGTTTACCACACGTATAAAGGAGGGAAACTGTTCTAAAGAATTTTTTAATAATGTTCAAAAAAACATTTGCCATGTAATTTATACGGAAAAATTTAAAGTTTGGTAGAGGGGCTCTTAAAATTATAATTAAGAGCGGCTCTCTGGACAGGGTTTTGTTTGGATATATCTTTTTTTTTTACCGAAGCACGACATAGTGACTGCACCACGCCTGATGTTAAGCATAGTACAATCCAAAAACATCGGCAACCACCGAGAGACAGATTATCCATCGCCGGTCGTCGCTGTCATGCCTGCCATAATGACGAAAGTCACCCGGTACTGGATATGCACAGGCTGATCCCGAAACGTGACGCACAGAAGCGAGTCACTATGACGGGCTTTTTCGCCATATGCATGGAGGTTGCGACCCAGTCCGGCTGTAAAACCCTAACCCCCCGTTTTCGCCATTGCCTCGTTCGTTATTCAGCAGGGTGCACCACGTGCAGGTGAGGTTGGCTTGGGTGTCTCAAGTCTTAAGATGTTACTCGATACCCCTTACACCCCTTATATTTTTTTGGTATAAGAGTGAGATTTTTTCACCTAATTCCTTTCCACCAATTTCGTACCGTGCTATAAGGAATATCGTTCCAAAAATCATACGTAAACTAACAGACAGACGGACAAAGCGAAGATATTTTCCCCTTTTCAAATCAAATCAAAAATACTTTATTCAGTTTAAGCTCTAATAAGGTGCTTATGAACGTCACAAACTACCACCGGTTCGGAAAACAACCCAGCCATCTAGAAGAACCGGCAAGAAATTCGATCGGGTAATTTTTTTTACATATATTTTCAATACATCAAGAGGAGTCAATTCCAGACATCACCATCGTTCACATACTGATCCATTCTATAATATCCTTTTGACACTAAAACTCGCTTGATGTGTCGGTAACATCGGTACAAATCGGTAACATGTTTTGGGACTTTATTGTAAAATCTAACACTATTACCTAAGAAACTATTACTGGTTTTGCTAAGTCTGAAACATGGGACGACCAGTTTATTACAGTTTCTAGTATTTACATTATGCCGGTTTTTTACTAAATTCAGTTTTTAAAAGTTTTTACGGACATACATTGAATTATCAAGAATGTATTGGCAGGGTAGAGTTAAGATACCGAATTCCTGGAACTTCGTTTTTAATGATTCGCGAGGTCCCATATTATATATTGCTCGAACTGCCCGTTTTTGTAATAAAAATATGGTGCCTACCTCAGCCGCTGTACCCCACAGCAGAATACCATAAGACATTATGCTATGGAAGTAAGCGAAGTAGAGTAACATCATACAAAGTCACTTACTATGGGCTATATGAACGTACCTGATCCTAAATTCTGCAATCACCTCCCGTCTAGAAAGTCTGGCATAATTAAAACAAAGAGACTGCCACAACATAACTTCAAATGTTTAGTACTAAATACCCTTGTCTCCAGAAGTCCTCCCATATGCATTTCTACCAAATACATACGGAATGAATTAAAGAGTTCCTAATGTTTTTACCATTTCTTTCATCTTAGCTCCACTACTCCATCGGCTCCGCTTAGCCAAGCCAAAGTTAGTCTTCTGTTCGCTTAAAGCGTATGAAGCTCATAAACACACGTTGGACGTTACTGGGACCATAAAAAACTACGTCCTTTACGGGGAAGAGGCAAGAGAAGGAGCAATATTATACTCAGACTTCGTAACTGAATCTTCGAGTTTAGAGGATTTCCAACCTACACTAGTCAACGGTTCGGATGACAGAGCGTTAATTTTGTTCTCATCCGGGACAACTGGATTACCTAAAGGTGTACCGATGACACATTTTAATTATCTGGCGAACACTATATTACTTTCGGGTGGGCAGTAAGTATTTACTGTTTTGTTCTTATTCGACCATTGCTATTGCTATTTCTACTTGGCGCCATAAACGAATTGTCATTGACGTTATAATAATCGTCGATTGAGATATTAACCACCACTATATTGTACCCGATGGTGACGTCAATCCTATTGAAAAGACCGCTATTAGGTTCACCTATAAACTTATCTATGACATCTACTAACCTTCAAAAATTACTAAATGTATTATTTCAAGTTTACTGAAATTCTATAAGACTCCAAGTTTACATACAGCAGTTTTTTAGGTTACATTTACAAGATATTTTCCGGATAAGCCATAACCTTTGCCTATGCTAACGCTGTTTTGGAGTCTCTTGGAACTGTTATTTAGAGCTTAGAGCTGGAGACGTTTTCAACATGTTCCCCGTATGAGATAGTTCTCCTTATACCACACTCCATAACGTACGGTTCGGACCAGTGTCGCGTCATCTTGTTACCATAGCTTTCGCCTATGCTAGCGCTGTTTTGGAGTGTTTTGGAACTATTACTTAGTGCTTAAACCTATACGCTTTTTCAACATGTTCTCCGATTGACATAGTTCTCTTTATCTCTACCCTCCACAATGCGCAGTTCAGCGCGTGAATTAGTGTTGCGTCATCTTGTTTCCATAGTTTTTGTTTATGCTAGCGCTGTTTTGGAGTGTTTTGGAACTATTACTTAGTTCTTAAAGCCGGAGAAGTTTTCAATATGTTCTCCGTATAAGATAGTTCCCTTATCTCTACCCTCCATAATTACGCGATTCGAATCAGTGTTGTGTCATATTGTCGATTTTTTGTATAAATTTAAAAAATGATCTAATTTAGTGTCATCTTATTTCAGATACGTTGGTAAAAAAATGCTGAACACTAGCGAATGGTATTACAGTTATGGGTGTACGATTCTGTTAAATTGCATGCGAGACGGTGCCACGGTTATATTCAGTCAGCGGAATCAGCCCACTGATTGGCTTTCAGCTATACAAGACTACAAGGTATTCTTTAGTTTCTTTCACAAAACCAAATATCCTTACATGTATATGGTGTACGGTTATGTACATCCCATGTTGCCCTGCTCATTATGTGAGCATCAACATCGTTGAATTAAAATTATATTTATTAAACACTAGCCCCAGCCCTCGACTTCGTCCGCGTAGAATAGTTACCTTGGGTTAACGCTAACACGTACCGCAAGCACTCAAGAGAAAAAAATCCTGATTTTGAAACACTTTTCATTGGTACTCCGCTCATATTGGTACTAAAGCGTAACTAAGGCGTAATGATATATAGCCTATATCCTTCCTCGACAAATGAGCTATGTAAGAATTTTTGAAATAGGACCAGTAGTTCCTGAGATTAAAAATTAAAAAAAATCCTTATAAAAAACCGCCGTTTTGAAATATTCTTTATTGGTGCTCCGCTCTTATAGGCCTTGGCGTGTTGATATATAGCCTATAGCCTTTCTCGATAATTGAACTATCTAACACTTAAAGAATTTTCAAAATCGGTTTAGTAGATCCAAATATTACCCCCTACAACCCCAAATTTAATCTCTTTAGGGGCCATTCAAGTATTACCTAAGCAGAATTTTTGTAATTTCTGGACGCCCATTCCCCCTGTGCAGCAAAAGTAAGCAATGGTTTTAACCCTCCCCCATAATTATGTAAACATTTATATACATTGTACCTGAACGACCGAGTCTAGCTTGGTTCTTTAAAAAACATTTTTAAAATAAAATAAACTGTTATGTTTGCTGCACAAAATTAGCATTTTTTTACCAATAAAAATGAATTTAAAAAGATATCTCTTTTGCTGTCACTCGGATTCGAACTGGGGTTAGATCTTGGAAGCAGCCGATTTCCATCTGAGCTATTTTTGTTTTGACAGCGGCAGCAAAATTTATCTTTATATTCCAGCGATATTTTTTAATTACCTGAAAACTCAGTTAAACGGTTTTCTTTGAATGAAATCTAGCTAAATCGATTTATCGTCCACGAAACCACATATATACTAAGTTTCACGGAAATCGCTGACCTCGTTTCCGAGATCCTGAATATATTATAACAATATAAAAATATACAACAATCGCTCATTTAAAGTTATTAGATATTCAAATGTGTTCTAATTCAGTAAACAAATATTGCTGACGTTATCACCATCCAGACTTTCCCGCACACCAGATTAGGCCCCCGTCGGCAGCGACTCAAGCCTAGGTCCGTTCCCTCAGCGTGGAGCCCTTGAGTACGCTGTTAGCGCGATAAAGTGTACCACAAACACTTACATCACTGCTACAACACTACACTATCACCTCCACACACGTGCACGCCACGCGCTTATACATGAAAGTGGATGGGTTTTATTTTTTTCCCTTATCGAACTGAAGAAACTCTAATTTTCCGATAATAAATACATGGAGGAGTTGTTGAGGCGTGTATGCTTGGTACACATATACATCTCAACAACTCATACATATACACACATCAAAAAAGTCTAAGCAACATGCGTGATATTACAAATTTTACCATTTATATTAATTAATTTCTAAGTATTTACTCAAACAAAGTGCGTAGGTAAGTAAACTTTTTTGTTATTGATGACATACTGGCTGGTTGTAAAAAAAAAATTGATTATGTTTTGTTTTTCATAAAATTGAAATGACTGCGAATTTGTTTGAATTTAAGTGCGTTTTAATTGCTACGTTTAGTCTTGATTTTATAATTTTACCAACCATTTAAATAAAGTTAGCGACAAAATTGAATTGTTAGATATTTTTTATGTCATGATGCGACGTCATTTGATGGCAGATGAAATGCAAAGAGCTGTAGGGATGTTGCAAGCGGGAAGTAATCAATCTCAGGTATCTCGACATTTTGGCATTCATAGAAGTGTTATTTGTCGTCTTTGGCAACGCTGCAATAATACAGGAGAACCCGCTGAATAGCATCCGGGCCGTAAAAGTAGTACAACCACTCGGCAAGACCGGTACATACAACTGACTGCAAGGCACCAGCCGATGTTAACCGCTCGAGAGATAAGTTTGAGGCTACAAATTTCAAGTGGTGTTGATGTAAGTCCTCAAACTGTGTGAAATCGACTGCATGAATACGGCCTACGAGCTCGACGCCCAATCAGGTGCCCACAGATACGTCACGGGAATCGCGCTCGTCAATATGAATGGTGTAAAGAATGCATAAAATGGACCCAGGAACGATGGAATAAAATTATGTTTTCCGATGAGTCGCAATTCGGGTTTAAGCCTGATACAAGAAGGGTGCGAGTGTATCGTTGGCCCGGAAATACTGAAAGGCTCAGGTGCGTTCAGGAAGTTCATCCATACAGCGGCTCAACAGTTATGTTATGGGCGGGTATTATGAAGAACAGGCGAACTGAGCTCGTTTTTGTACATTGAAACATGAATGCTGAAAATTACATTGAGGATATTCTCAGACCTTATGTCTACCCATTTGCACAAACCTTTGGCTCCGATCTGAGGTTAATGCATGACAATGCGCGTTCACATACAGCTCGGAGAATCAGTGAATACTTTGCAACGGAGAACATCCGGGTATTGCCCTGGCCTGCACAATCGCCAGATCTCAACCCCATCGAGCACGCATGGGACATGCTTCAGAGACGTGTTTTGAAGGACTTGGACTGAGCGATAACAACCCAAAAGCTGAAGGATTTGCTACAATTCCATTGGGAGCGAATACCGCAAGATGACATAAACAGTCTCATTAATTCAATGAATAATCGTTGCCGACAAGTTCTGAATAGCAGAGGAGACCATACTTTGTATTAAATTGTTCTATTCTTTCACAATAAACATATTTTCTTTAGAAATTTCATTTTCTAAAAAAAAAGTTTAGTTTCTTATGTATCTTAGTTTTTACAGTATATTCTAATATTGTTCATTTCTGTTATTAAAAGAACTTATAAAAACAACAGCTGTTATTTTTACATCATAGAACCCTAAAGATATTATTTAAAAAAAAAACTTTTTAACAAAAAATTAAACCGCCGAAAAAACTGAAAAGCAAAAAATAATAAACCTTTTACTTTATTCATCTTAATAACTAAGTTCTTAAACTAATGTAAGTATACCTAAGTAATTTTAAGTCGGCGCCAATCAAGCAAATTAATTAATTACGTAAAGCGTGATGTGCGGCGGCGGCGCAGCGTGACACACCCCTTGCATGCCGAACGCTTACGAAGCAACCCAACGGGCACACACGTTACCGCTGGAGATCTCACATTGTGTTTTTAATTTGATTTTTGTGAATTTAAGCAATCTAATGATCTTTGTTCATTGGTTGTTTGGCGCCGACTCAAAATTTCTTAGGTATACTTACATTAGTTTAAGAACTTAGTTATTAAGATGAATAAAGTAAAAGGTTTATTATTTTTTGCTTTTCGGTATTTTCGGCGGTTTAATTTTTTGTTAAAAAGTTTTTATTTTATAATTTTTTGTGGCTATGATCTTACTAATTACTACAAGCTTAATTTATTTGTAATACACAACTCAGAAGCTGAATTATAAATCATGCCCGGTTTTCTTACCCTTGGGGTTGCTTTTTTCATGTTTACATGTATATGGGATCAACTTCTGGGTATACTCTTTCAAATCAAAAGATAATAATTTAATTCGGACTATTCTGTCTAAAGGTATGCGCGGTCATAGAAATAATCAGTGCGTGAATAATCAATCATTGTCGATTTTCATACTCTTAGGGTTGAAATTTTTTTCCCAAATTTAAATGGGACCAACTTCGGAGTATACTCTTTCCAATAAAAAAAGAATAATCGGACTATACTGTAAGTGTAATACACAACTCAGAAGCTGAATTACAAATCATACCCCGTTTTCCTACCCTTGGGGTTGATTTTTTCATGTTTACATGTATATGGGACCAACTTCTGGGTATACTCTTTCAAATCAAAGGATAATAATTCAACTCGGACTATTCTGTCTAGAGATATGCGCGGTCATAGACATAATCAGTGCGTGAATAATCAATCATTCTTGATTTTCATACCCTTAGGGTTGAAATTTTTAATCCAAATTTAAATGGGACCAACTTCGGAGTATATTCTTTCCAATAAAAAAAGAATTATTAAAATCGGACTATACTGTAAAAAGTTATGCGTGATCATACATAAAAAAAAAATATACGCGACGAATTGAGAACCTCCTCCGTTTTTTTCGTCGGTTAATAAAATACAACGTTATAATGTGAAGAACCATCCTAAAATTTAAATTAGTACATGTTGCTTAGACTTTTTTGATGAGTGTATAAATAGTTAGGTAGGTTAGCTAAGATAGGACGCGATTTGCTTGTAACAGGCAACACCCAAGCCGAGGTGTGCCGCGCACCCTTGAGCTAGTTGCCTAAAGTAAAATCGGCTGAGTGCCTTAAGTTCTTGCATTAGTAGTTCGGTGAAGCTGTTAAGACCATGCTAGGTCAATAACGTAGTCAATTCGAAAAGAAAAACACCATCCAGACTCCACATCCCCATGTCATCAAAGATAAGCAAATCAAGAACCCCCTCATCAGTGCCTGCGTAATACCAAATATTACCAAGAATGATCCTTTATAATATTATTATAGATAAAAACTGGAAAAAAAAATGTTATATGAACGGTTACAATTTGATTTAAGTCGTTTTCTAATGTAAGTGAATATAATTATTTAATAAGATTCATTGTACCCTCCAGGTGCAGATGCTCCAGATAACGCCATCTGTTATAATGGACATGATCAAAACTCAAGACCTCGATGAGTACGACTTGTCTTCAGTGGAGTACATAATGAGTTCCTGTACGCCACTGATGGCTGGTCAGGTTAAATTAATCAGGGAGAAGTAAGCACGCTTTCATTTCTTCTAATAGGTTGTTCCTTCAACAGTCGCTTCGCACGGTGTTTTTTGTAGATGATAAATTTATAATTTACCGTCATGACATTCTACGTAAGCATGACCGACAGTTTTGCAATCGTGTGGCATGCGTCAAACTAGTGATGCGTAGTATACGAGCACGTGTACATATGATATTAGTATTTTGGAGCTCACCATACGTTGGATTGATTTAGACTTTATAAAAATGTAGTACATGGACGACGGAGCCTAGCTTGGTTCTATAAAAACACTTTGAAATTAAAATAAACTGTTAGGTTTGCTTCAAAAAGATTGGAATTTTTTTTACCACAAAAAAAATATTAAGATATCTCTTTTGCTGTCACTCGGATTCGAACTGGGGCTAGACGGATTTTCGAAGCAACCGAGTTCCATCGGAGCTATTTTTATTTTGCCAGCGGTGGCTAAATTTACCTTTATATTCTAGCTATATTTTTTCATTTTCTAAAAATTCAGATAGAAACGTTTTATATTAATGAAATCTAACTAAACATTGCTATCGTCCCCGAAACCTACATACTACATACTAAGTTACACGGAAATAGATGACTTCGTTTCCGAGATCCTGAATATATAAAAATATACAAGAATTGATCGTTTAAAGGTATTACATAGATAGATTATATATAATTATTGTTCCGAGTGTCAATAGATATGTAAACCATACATAATGTTATTAATTTCAATAAACAAATTATGAAATTCAAATATTGTCCTTTACACTATAATGAATATGGAAATTCAAAAGAAAACCACATTTATTTGATTGTTTACAGTTTTCATTTGTGTCAGCACTCCTTATGACTTTTTAATATTATACGAGGCAAACGAACAGGTGGGTCACCTGATGTTAAGTGATGACCATCGGCCATAGACACTAGTAGCAACAGAGGAGTCGCAAATGCGTTGCCAGCCTGTGTTGGTAGAGATAGGGGGAGGCGGAAGGGTAGAAGGGAGAGGAGGAGATGGGCCTCTGTTGCTCGCACTGACTGAACGAAACGCAATAATGCAAGCGCTGTTACTTGACGTGAGTGTTTCTGTGTGTCGGGTTTTTAAGTTTATTTTTGGCAGCTTTTTTTTTCGAACTGCCTACGCTATTGGCCTTACTGGCCTTCACAGCTTCACCGGACTTCACAGCTTCACCAGACTTCACAGCTT
>JACEII010000213.1:13431-47610 GCA_014332785.1 Antheraea mylitta
CTTCACAGCTTCACCGGACTTCACAGCTTCACCAGACTTCACAGCTTCACCGGACTGAAACGTTTTTGTCAACCAAACTTCTAAATTATATTACAACCACTGTATATACCTTTGTGAGATGATAATTTCAATTGAAGGAAAGGAATAGTCAAAAGAAAGACATCGGAGAGATCTGATTTAGACAAAGATAACGTTATACCAAACTGAACTTAGCCGACTGTCCCGCTCTCCTTAGCCACGTGTCAAATCAGAGTTCGGGTACTGTAATATGAATTTTGTTACAAGGATTCCAACTTTGATCGATATTATCTCGTTCTACGGTATGACGGAGGCAGGCTGCATATGCTCGAATATAAGGATCGCTGGTAAAACCCGACCTGGTAGCTCTGGACCACCGTTACCTGGATTTATTTGCAAGGTATTTCTCTTTAAATATTTCGACATCGTTACAATCCTGTTTTTTTTTTTTTTTAATACATATTTGTAGTTATTATGTAGGTCGTTAGTTTTGTTGCAATCCGCGAGGGCAACTCCTCTTTCTTCCCACGCTTAGGCATCCTTTCCTTAACATAACGCTTGAGGGCGCTGCGTTCGCGCCACCATGGTTTTTTTTTTCGAACTGACTACGCTAATGACCTAGCAAGGTCTTAACAACTTCACCGAACTACTAAGGCGAGCGCTTAAGGCACTCAGCCGATTCCATTTGGGCAACTAGCTCAAGGGTGCCATTGTTATCGTGTGCGTCTCCATTATAATCGGAAGCGCTCTTTGACAACGCGACGCGCTTTATACAAGTAAGTGAAAATACATATATTTTGTGACCCGCATTCAGACTGGATATGGACGCTATGCCGTGATTATTGCCGTGCTGTGAAATAGGAGTTTCTCCACCGCAGTAGCATTAATACAAGTTATTGGACGCACATAAGTCAAGTAAGTGTCTATGTTTTCTTTTCCTAGGTCAATCGATTGTATACCTTTGAATTCCGCGATGGGCGTGTGTCCCTTATATCCCTCGTAGATCGCAAACAATACAGTCCACATCTCTCCCTATATAAAAACGCAGCAATGGAGGTGAAGAAACAAGTGATTTGACCACACTACCGACCATTTCAAGCCCCTATTCACTCCACACCTTATTAAGCTTGCCAGCTTAGCCTGCTAGGAAATTGTGTTTTAAACTATTTTACCTACTAGTACCGGGGCGACCGAGTCTAACTCGATTTTTTTAAAAACATTTTAAAATCAAAATAAACTCTTAGGTTTGCCTTATAAAATTAAAAATTATTGACAAAAAAAAAAATATGTCTTCTGCTGTCACGTAGATTCGAACTGTGGTTACCGATTTCAATGTGATCTATCTTGGTTTTGACAGCGGCGGCGAAATTTACCTTTATGTTCTAGCTTTTTTTTGTTGCCTGAACACTCAGTTAAAAAAGTTTTCTATGAATAAAATCTAGCTAGATCGATTTATCGTCCCCGAAATTACCCACATACAAAGTTTCCCGGAAATAGATGACGCCGTTTCCGAGATCCCGAATACATACAAATATTAAAATATACAAGAATTGCTCGTTTAAAGGTTTAAGGTTTAATTACATATATATTATCAATTACCTATGCCCGCGATTTCGTCCACATGGAACTTACTAGAAAAAATAGTTTTTCGGTTATACTAGGGGTTTCGGCGATCGTTATTCCGCCCTGATAATAAAAAAAAAACATTGAAATTGTATACCTAAACCTCATGTATTACTTTATCCACTGGTGAACGCTACATTGGGGTGTAAGGGGTGTCAAATAACACCATAAGACTTGAGACACCCAAGCTAACCTCACCTGCACGTGGTGCACCCTGCTGAATAACGAGCGAGGCAATGGCGAAAGCGGGGTGGTAGGGTTTTACAGCCCGACTGGGTCGCTACCACCATGTATATGGCGAAAAAGCCCGTAATAGTGATTCGCTTCTACGGATCGCGTTTCGGGATCAGCCTGTGCATATCCAGCTTTTTGCAGGCCGGTATGATAGTGGCGACCGGCGATGGATAGTGTGTCAATCGGTGGTTGCTATTATTTTTGGATTGCACTGTGCTTACCATCAGGCATAGTGCTTTCATTTCGCCGTGCTACAACAAAAAAAAAAACATGAAAAATTGTTCAGTACTTTTGTAGTTTACATTCTTATTTCTGTTCCGCGACTTGGTATGCGTGGAATAATTGCTTTGAGCTAACGCTAACACGCAGCGAAAGCATTCAAAAGGGAAAAACTTGGATTTTGTAACATTCTTCTTTGGTGGTCCGCTTCTATTAATCTTACCGTGCTGATATATAGCTTATAACCTTCCTCGATAAAGGAACTATCTAACACTATTTTTTTTTTTTTTTATTGAAGCACGCCAAAGTTATTGTACTATGCCTGATGGTAAGCATAGTACAATTCAAGAACAGTGGCGACCACCGCGAGACAGATCATCCATCGTCGGTCGCCACTGTCACGCCGGCCATAATGGCGAAAGTCACCCGGTACTGGATATGCACAGGCTGATCCCGAAACGCGACGCGCAAAAGCGAGTCACGATGACGGGCTTTTTCGCCATGTACATGGTGGTTGCGACCCAGTCGGGCTGTATAAACCCTACCACCCCGCTATCGCCATTGCCTCGTTCGTTGATCAGCAGGGTGCACCACGTGCAGGTGAGTTGGCTTGGGTGTCTCAATTCTTAAGATGTTACTCGACACCCCTTACACCCCAAGGGGGTGGACCTATAGTTTCTGAGAATTGCTAATATAATATTGAGGTGGTCGTAAATCACCTCTATCCGTAATATTTGTATAATGTGTGTTATTGACACAAGTTCTTATAATATTAGTGCAGCCAAACTCTCTTACGATCTTATTAGACTCTGTCGTGTCAATATTCCGAGTAAACTCTATCGATCAGTGGCTACTCGGTGACCGTTCCGATCAGAGTCTGTGATATTACTGTTTTATAACAGGTTAATGTTCCTCATTTAAGGGTCTCGCAGCTGTAATGGGCCGATACACGTACTCTATGCGTGTGGCCCGCATAACATCGAAATCAGCTCGACCGAGAACCCGTAGGATGCGCCCGTTTGATGAATAAGGCGCATGGTGTGGTTCTTTTGTCCCTATTCTCTTGACCGTGGCATTGACTTATATTTATTACATCCTCCACAGTTTAGAACAATAATTATTCCTAAATAAATTATCTGTTTATTCGTTCGTTAATGTCCATACAACTTATTGTTTTTTTTTTCTCGAAATGACTACGCTATTGACCCATCAAGGTCTTAACAGCTACACCGGACTACTAAGGCGAGCGCTTAAGGCACTCAGCCGATTTTATTATGGCAACCAGTTCAAGGGTGCACGGCATACCTCGGCTTGGCTGTTGCCTGTTGCATGCAAAATCGCGACCTATCTTAGCTAGCCTAGCTAACTATTCATATATGTATGAGTTGTTGAACCGTATATGTGTACCAAGCATACACGCCTCAGCAACTCTTCCATATATTTATTATCGGAAAATTGAGAGTTTTTCAGTTCGATAAAGGAAAAAAAGTAAGGGTTTACCACTTTCATGTGTAAGCGTGTAGGCGTGCACGTATGTGGGGGTGATCGTGTAGTGTTGTAGCGGTTATGTATATTTGTATGTCACCGTATCACGCAACACTTATTGATAATACTGTGAGTTTCTACGTACTAGAACAATGTGTACCACAAACAAAGGGGTTTTTCGAAATGAAAACGCTGTTGACCTGGAATTGGTTCATCGAACTATTGAGGTGAGTGCTGAAGGCACTCAGCCGGTTTGGGATGTTTGGGCGACTAACTCAAGGGTGCACGGCACACCTAGGCTTGGGCCGTCGCCTGTTTTGTGCAAAAAACGCGACCTATCTGAGATAACCTAAGCTAAGCTATCTAGATATACACATATGAGTTATTGATACATGCAAGTGTATCAAGCATGCGTGCCTCAACAATTTCTATACGTATTTTGTGTCGGAAAAATTCCTCAAAACTATATAGGATAGGATAGGATAAGGAAAAATAAGGGTAGAACTCTTTGTCGTTTATTTCTCTGAAAAAGAAAAAAAAACGTGTAAGCGTGTAGGCGTGCACGTGTGTATAGGTGATATGTGTGATGTTGTAGCAGCGATGTGAGGTTTTGTGTTACTGTATCGCGTGAGCAGCATACTCAAGGGCTCCACGCTGAGAGAACGGACCTAGGCTTGAGCCGCTGCCGAGGGGGGCCTAATCTGGTGTGCGGGAGCGAAATTTACTCCCAGATCACGGCGGCGTGATCTGTGGTTACGCGGGCGTGGGCATGAACACGCTCTGTTTGGGGAGACAGGCTGGTACTGATAGGATAAACTAAGGGGTAATAAATTCGCGTCTTTCACTTCCTATAACTATTCACTTTTCAATGTCTTGCACATGCTCGCTGTCTGTAATACTGAGATCAGCGCATTCAACTAAACATACAAACAAACCCACCAGCTTTATGATGTTAGTATACATTTAATACATCTAAGCCAAGGAAGTTATGCTTCCATAACGTGTAAACGCTGATACAGTTTCATTTTGCACAGATTGTCGATATACAAACACGAGAGCCGCTCGGAGCGAACCAGCGCGGCGAGATATGTTACAAATCTCCTTCCTTAATTAAAGGTGACTAATCTATCTATATATTAACATATCATTTTAACCATAGTATTGTTGTGATAATATTATTTTAATTGTTAAATGTCACAATGAAATGTCATTTTCGAATTTTGCAAACGACTAACCTATCACCTGGTATATAATTTTATTATATTTATATATTAATACGTGAAGCAAAATTTTTGTACCCCTTTTTAATCTATTTCCCCATAACGGGTGAACTTGAAATTTGGCATAGTTAAAGATTATACGGCGGAGAAGTGCAGAAAGCTGTTTATTTTACATAAAATGCATTAGTAGTATATTAAATTAATTAAAATATGTACTACTCACACCACTGCTTGAATTTTACACAACATATATACACATGTAAATAAAAAAGACATTTTGACAGCCGTCAATAATTACGAACTTCAACAAAGGTTGTGAACTGTGAAGGAGGTTGCTATGCTCGACTGTATGTATTTTTTAACTCTTACGTTCCAATTACCATTTTTCATCCTACATTCAACAATGATATTATAAAATACAACTGTTATTGTAATGTTTATTATTTTTTATCGTGAACTCACTTCAAATGATGAGTTAATAAAAAAATGAACCAAATAATACTTTGTATAGTCAAAATAAGAATTTTGTTCATAAAAGTAACCCATGACTTAGACCTCCGCGGTTACAATGTTGCAATTCAACCTCATGTAGCAACAAAAAATAATTTATGTTCAAAAGCTAGTGGTAGTATTAAAAACGTCTTAGTCTTAGATTCACCATTTGATTGTATTGTGCATCCATTACTTTTCCAAACGATGATACTGGGCATATCACTATTTCTCATAATGAACAAACTACATTTAATTTAATATCACCCAGAAATACCCACCCATGGTGTCGTGTAAAATTAATTGAAAATTGTGTCATGGGTTGCGATAAATTGCTTTATTTTCGTAAAGTTATGTTTGCTTAAAATTTGAGAGCTTTACCACGTCATTTTTGTTTCAAATTTATAATTAATTTCAATTTTCATTTACAAATACATTTTTTTTATTGTTTATAGAATTAAAGATCATGGCAAATAATCGAGTAGCTATGATGAAAACCTTTGATTATAGAAGTATACCCTTTGACAAAAGAACCCTAATAAAGTTCAATCTTTAAAAGATCAAATAACTATAGTTGAATGTTGACCACTCGGCGCCCACTAGTCATTTTAATTATATGAGTCACAAACGTTTAACGAACTAAACTAATCGATTCAGATCCAATAAGGGAATAAAAGAAAACCCTTTCACCATATGTAATGTAATGTGTGCACATATGTGGGGTGGGTCTGATGTGTGGCTATAGAGAAACTGTACTACCGATTTGAATACTTGCTATTTCATTTGTACTCGTTGTGAGGTAGTCATGATTGAATATGACGCTATCGTCATGTCTAACTACAACAGTTCGTCTTCCAAATTACAGAATATATTGGATACGACCTGGCGAATAATATCGACGAAGAAGGATTCTTCAAATCCGGTGATCTAGGCTACTATGACGAGGAAGGCAATATCTATTTGGTGGACAGGATTAAGGGCCTCATGAAATTCAAAGATATAACCGTAAGTATTTACTGTGTTTCAAGTAGTATATAGTCTTCTCTATATATGGGGTGTTTCCCAACAAATCAGACTGTTTTAAAATTTCGATGAATGAGTTATCTAACATTGAAAAAAAAAAATTACTCTTCTAAAATCTTCAGCTTTATAATATTTTTGGAACGAAGTTCCATATCGCGCGTTGTGAAAGGGGGCTAGACGGAAAAAATTCTTACGAAAAGTTGTCACGACACTTTTTGCTATAGTAAGCTATTGTAAGCTGTGCGGCGTCGCATGTTTCTCTGTCTGTCTCTCTCTCTCTCTCTCTTATAGAAAGCAAGCCAGATATTTTCATTTCTATTTCGCATTGAACAGTGTGGTGTCGCGACGATTATTTTTGTTGAGTGTATACAGGTTTTTTGTAAATAATAAATAATAAAAAAAAAAATAATAATGAATCCTGACAGTGTAAAATACATAGCCAATTATTACGAAAATTCAGCCTACTGATTAAGTTTATATAACATTATATTTGTTAATAATAAAAAAAAAATTATTATAACTTAAAAAAAATAAAAAATTATTACAATTCCTTCACTACTTAATCGAAAGGAACTTCGTTCCATCCGGGTGTCCCTTGACACATCTCAAGTTTTTCATTATACTAACATATTCACTGAAAAAAATAAGCATCCAACAACGAAATCTAAATGAAAAACAAAATTTATAATCTATACTACATTACTATAATGTAATATAAGATACTGATATACATAATATAATCTATACTAATATTATAAAGAGGTAAAGTTTCTGAGTTTGTGAGGTTGTAGAGGGTAATCTCAGTAACTACTGGCCCGGTTTAAAAAAATATTTCAGTGTTATATAGCTCATTTATCGAGAAAGGTTATAGGCTATATAAAATGACGCTAAGACCTACAGGAGCAGAGCACCAATGAAGAATGTTTCAAAATCGGGTTTTCTTTTCCTCTTGAAATCTTCCGCTGCGTGTTAGCGTTAGCCCCAAGTAACAATTCCACGCGAACCAAGTCGCGGGCAGAGACATGTTATATGATATCAAATCTCCATTCGCTAAGTATAGTTAAAAAAAGATGTTCCTCAAGGATTATGACACGGGGCTCTTCAAAAAGGGGTTGAAACACGTTCTTCTAAGTCGGCAACACAACGATGATGCCCTTGGTGTTACAATTGTCCATAGGTAGTGGTAACCGTTTTAGCATCAGATGTACCATCTGCGAACTTGCTGCTCTTTGGCAAAAACAAAAGAATAAGAAAAGGGCACGATCTGATGCTTTTATGTTATCCAAATAATAAAATTGAATAACTAGGTGGCTTCAGAAGAATTGGAAGTGATATTACTTCAGCACGAAGCTGTACGAGAGGTCGGAGTTGTGGGGGTTCCACATAAAGAATACGGACACGCGCCCCTTGCATTCGTTGTACTGCAGCCGAACGCAACAGCCACAGCTGAAGAACTCATAGATTTCCTCCATAATCGGGTAAAATTACTCTCCAATTTCGTACTATCTTTGAGTCCACTCTGCCAAATCTCATATACTCCTTTTTTTCTTTTTTTTTATATTAAAGGAGGCAAGCGAACTGGCGGGTCACGTGATGTTAAGTGATCGCTACCGTCCATAGACACTAGCGACATCAGGGAAGTCACAAGTGCGCTGCCAGCCTGTGTATGGGAGAGGGAGAGGAGAAGGAAATGGAAGGGGGGAAAGAGGAAGGGAGGTGGGCCTCCGGCGCTCTCACTGACCGAAACACAACAATGCAAGCACTGTTACGTCACGTCGGTTTTCTGTGAGATGGTGGTACTACCCCGGACGAGTCGACCCATTCATGTTGAGTTATAGCTTCAGCGTGGCTCTACCACCTTAAAATTAATGAGCAATTAATTAATTTAAAGAATATTTAAACGGAATTAGGACCAGTTGTTCGATGGTACGACCTTTGTTCTTTACACGTCGCAGGTGTGTTCTTAATACGGCTAATGAGCAAGCATATTGCATTCTTAGAACGCTCGAACTGTTCAGAGTGTTGTATTTAGATTCTCACGTAAATTGTTTTACTTAATGCTGTATGACAGTGTTTTTTAAAATATGGGTCGCGACTCCTGGGGCGTCCCACTCCCGGGGACGATATAAGGTTCACGTAAGGGGACGATATTAGGAAATTCCTATTTTTGACAAAATTATTTTATCAATAAGTCAGTTACCATCAACGAAAAGTAGCTCACTGACCGAACGAAACATAACAATGCAAGCACTGTTATTTCACGTCGGTTATCTGTGAGAGGGGTGGTACTACCCCGGAGGAGCCGACCCATTCATGCTGAAACCAAAAATAGCTTCAACGGGGCTCTACCACCTACAAAATTGACAAAATTATTTTATCAATAAGTCAGTTACCATCGACGAAATGTAGCATGTCTCTCAGTGTTTTATAGGTTACACTTTGGAGAGTGTGCACAGGAATTACATGATATAATTCCACCGTCCCCATTCCATCTGAGGACGACTAGACGCCGTGATGGTTTCCACCCTTACGTGGTTGATAGTCCCGTAATTCGTACGAAGCGATTTGCTTCCACATTCATTATACGTACGGCTAAGGAGAAAATTTTCCGATAATAAATATATGGAGGAGTTGTTGAGGCGTGTATGCTTGGTACACATATACGTTTCAACAACTCATACACATATGAATAGTTAGCTAGGTTAACTAAGTTAGGTCGCGATTTTGCATGCAACAGGCAATAGCCAAGCCGAGGTGTGCCGTGCACCCTTGAGCTGGTTGCCATAATAAAATCGGATGGGTTCCTTAAGCGCTCGCCTTAGTAGTCCGGTGAAACTGTTAAGACCTTGCTGGGTCAATAGCGTAGACATTTCGAAAAAAACAAAAATACGGCTAAGGAGTGGAATTCACTCCCGGCGTCTGTCTTCCCGACATCTTATAACTTGGGAGTCTTCAAGAGTAGAGTGAATAGGCATCTAGTTGGTAAGCGCGATACATCGTCGGCCTCATCGTCACTTATCATCAGGTGAGATTGTGGCCAAGCGCGTACTTGTTGAATATAAAAAAAAGGCGTCTCAATATTTTACAGAATCCGAGAATATTCCAATAAATCGATCTTCTGTCTTTACGAACGTTGTGACGCACTCACTTGTACACAATGGCCGACTCATTCAACTAGCATTCAGTTCGCTCTACTGTCAATATATGGTGGTTTTTAAATGAGTAGATATTGAAGGGGACGAAATTAGGTTTGGGGACGAAACTTGGCGACTGTACCTTACTTGTTCTGTGTTGTAGATAACTTATAGAATGCGGTTAGCTGGAGGCGTAAGATTCGTGGAGAAGCTGCCGCGAGGAGCCGGAGACAAACTTGACAGGAGGGCCTTAAAGCAATTGACCGAAACTGATAATCATTAAATATCTTCTAAGTGTAAAATAATTAATTTTGAAATAAAGTTATATTTCATTGTATCACATTATTACATTGGTATCCTGTTTTTCTATGTGAAACATCTATAGGCGCGGGTAAACCTGATTGTTGCCGTGGCGACGCGACGATGCTATTCACAAGCGACTGTACGTAATTTCTCTTGCCGCACTGAGCTCTCATACCTATAGTGTAATTTGAGAATTCGAGTATTTGAGATTCATTCGATTCGAAAAATTTCGATGTTTCACATCTGTCAGGCGTCCCGTGACGGCTTAATTTTGAAGTTATACTTCTTTTGGCGCGATAAGGAAAAATGATTAGAATAAATTTTTACGATGCACGCGTACACCGTCACGAAAAAGCGACACCCTGAAGTTAGTTAGAGTCAACATTTTGTTTCTTTGTATTTTTTGTTTGTATCTGTTTGTACTAAAACTTTCGATGTATTAAATACTTTTCTCTATTGTTAGTCATTTTTTTTACAAACGAAGAATAAGGCGAAAGAATAAATTTTTGAAAAGGTTGTTATCTTGTTAAGCCAAAGAAGTGTAACTTCTAACGCGTGTATATAAGTACGCACATACTTTTTTTATAGAATTGATGTCTCTAATATGGTGGCGCTAGTGTTCCGGACGCATTGTTGTCTCGTTTCTCGGATGTGTTGTAGCGCTACCAGCGCCATCAGACTTAGTCAATAACTCATAATAGAAAAAATATATTGTGTATTCACATTTCCACCTTTTTTTTTATTAACGTGGGGAAATTCCTTATGGATTCTCACCCTCTCGGGGGTCTGAGTGGGTTATGTGCGACTCGCAGGGATTAAGACCCCGTGGTGTACCGTTCAACGTATGTTAGGGGCGGCCAGGGACCGGTCTGGCTCTCTCCTGAGAAGCCGCCTTTGCGGCCGCCTGGTAAGGTGATGATCACCAGGTTACATTTTTCATTTTTTTTTATCGAAGCACGACATAGTGACTGCACTATGCCTGATGTTAAGCATATTATAATCCAAAAACATCGGCAACCACCGAGAGGCAGATTATCCATCGCCGGTCGCCGCTGTCATGCCGGCCATAATGACGAAAGTCACCCGGTACTGGATATGCATAGGTTGATCCCGAAACGCGACGCGCAGAAGCGAGTCACTATGACGGGCTTTTTCGCCATATGCATCTCATGTATCTTTATAGGGAGGCGAACTGGGCACACAGCCAGCCGTCCCTCTTTGTCCGCCGAAGCCTATGCAATGAGGATATGGGCCGTCACCTCAAGCTCGGCTACGATAGTAGGAGGAGGCGAATGTTCTGCCTCTTCTTTCTGCCTGCCCTTATTTGGCGGAGTCTATTGACATTCATACCTACTAGTAGGCCAATTAGTCTAAATATGAACTTTCAGAACCTCATCTTATTTTCGTTGTCCGCTTCACGTGAAATCCTCAACTATCATGATTTATTTTTGATTTTTAATTCTCTCGATGAGTAAAGTATTGTGCTCAACATTAATAGGACGACAAATATAATTTTGTAAGCTATTAATATGTATTTAACTCATTTATATCTATCTGTATATAAGAATGTTGTTCTAAAGTATTTCGATCTTCCTAAAAAAAAAATTCTTGCAGATGTCTAAAAATGATTAATAAATTACATTTCAATCATTTTTAAAAATGTCTGTCTGTCTGTCTGTTTGTATGATAACGCATCACTGCTAAAGTACTTGGTTTTTAATAAAACCACACCAAATCAAAAAGCATATCTTCGAGAATAACTTAGACTTTGTTTTATCAAAATAGGTCCACTTTATCAAAAGTTATTGTAATCTGAATGTCGACGCGGCGTAAGTACGAGAGCAAAATTAGATAAATAAATGTACTTCATACATTCAAATGACTTTATTAATCACTGTTTTTACTTAAGGTTCTATGCGGACTGTTATATCTCCCAACTGTATACATTATTGTCGAATAGGTGCCTAGTCAGCACTTTTAGATGAAAATCGATGTTAGTTTAAGGATTTCTCACTGCATTTCGGACCAGACCGCAAAGTCGAAAACAATTATTGAATCTCATCTATATTTCGCGTGTGTAATGAAATCTTTTTTAAAAAGACTAAAGTTTTTGTCATTATAACAGGACGAAGTCGCGGGAATAACTAGTACAATAAATAAAATGCAATTAAGTTTATTTAAAAATTAATTATATTACAAATTGTTGACAATTCAAATCATCTGTTTCAAAGCTTTTCTGTCAAGTTTGTCTCCACCTCCACGTGGCAGCTTCTCCACGAACCTGACGCCTCCAGCCAAACGCATTCTATAAGTTACCTGCAGTACACAACAAGTATTGTTAACATATAATCCATTCATTAATATGAAACTCCTAATATCCCACCGATTCAGACTTAATCTTTTCCATAAAAAGGAATTATTTGGGGTTTTTTATATTACTAACTGTGCCAGCGAATTCGTCCGCGTGAAACCTTACGAAAAAAACAGCGATTAATAAATTCATCTATCTAATATATTAATACGTGAAGCCATCATTGTGTACCCCTTTTTAAGCGAATTGTGCGAACGGATGAACAACATATAATTTGGCATAATTGAAGTTTATATGGAGGACAAGTGCAGAATGCAATTTTTTTTATATAAAATGCATTACAAGATTATGAAATTAATTAAAATATACATTACTCACACTACTGCAAATATTTTACACAACATATACACACATCTAAATGGAAAAGACATTCTGACATCATTCACTTTACTCTTACGTTCCAACTAATTACTTTTTCAATATTTTTAACATGAATGATGTTGCATGCTTTACATTCCTTTTGAAATCAACTGGTGAAATTATAGGTTAATTTTATAATAATATAATATGTAAATTCATAATATATATATATTAATAATTAATTGATAAACAATTTATCTTTAGTACATTTATGGAACAACTGAAATAATTATTATTGTGTTCGGTCTTATTGGATGTCAACATTTTTAGATGACAAGAATGCTTGGGAGTTTTTGCCGGGATCTTGGAACGCCATGTAGTGGTTTTTATATTTTATTCATAATCTTGTGTTATTTGACTCTATATTATGTAAGGTTGGTGGTGCTTTACGTAATATAGTTTGGTTTGGTTATTGTGCACAAGTGAAGTGGATCGGAAATAATACCACGGAGCATGGATTCTGATTTGCCACAAAAACTCCCAAGTAAGTTCTAACAAGATGGCCACCGTCTTGTTAGTTCATTGAAGTTATATCACTAAACTTGTAATATTGTTACTCACTTGACAATGGCAGTAATAGTCTACTAAATAGAAGACTGATTGCCAAAAATAAAATAGAAGAAGAAAAAGACAAGAATGTTTTCATTTCATGTCACTTGGCTTTATTATTTACCCTGGACGAGCCGAGCCATTCATGCTGAAACCAGTAATAGCTTCAGCGTGGCTCTACCACTCTAAACTGGGTTGTTTCTCCGAACCGATGGTAGTTTTGACGTACGTAAGAGCCTTCGCAGGGCCTAAATGGAATAAAGTATGTTTTGATTTTGTTTGACTGTCCCTAAAGACGGTAAGAATGTGGGAAGTATCATTTTACCCGATCATGAAGGAAGTCGATGAGTTCTTCAGCAGTGGCAGTAGCATTCGGCTGCAACACAACGAATGCAAGCGGCGCCTGTCCGTAATCCTCATGTGGCATTCCAACGATCCCCACCTCTCGTACAGCCTCGTGCTGGAGTAGAATCACTTCCAACTCTTCTGGAGCTACCTACCAAAATTAGCCTTTATTGAAGTGAAAAATTCTTTAGGTGAGTTGAGCGGTATTTTGTCAGGTGATAAATTAATATTTTAGAGTCATTACAGGCTAATAATGTATGTATTAGTATATCAATTGTTTTTGTGAACCCTTGTCGTCTGATGTCGTGACCGATCGTATTGCACTTGTGTAGCTTGCATCAACAACGCTGACGTTGTCCCACCCTGGTAATAAAAGAAACCTATTATCCAACCGCAGCGCCACCTACCGGGTCCAATTGCGAATCTAAATCATTCTCGTATTTACTGGAACATGGTACATGGAACATGCATAATCGGTCGAACTGTTTTAGGAGGAGTTCAGTGGTATACACACGTACAGAATAAATTTATATACATACATAGAGGAGCTAAGGAAGTTTTATTTCAGTTACCTTCTAAAGCACCTCGTACCTTTGAAATGAAGTTGTATACGAAATGCAAAACAAGATGGCGGCTTAACAATTAACTTTATGTTTGAGTTTTTGGCGGGATTTTAGTCTGTCATGTAGTGGATTCTATATTTTATTCATAATCTTGTGTTATTTGATTCTATATTTTGTAAATTTGGTGGTGTTTTACGTAATATAGTTAGTTTATTGAGCATAAGTGAAGTGAATGGAAAATAATACCAAGGAGAATAAAATTCTGAGATGCTACAAAAACTCCCTGGAAGGTTCTAATAAGGGATCCACCATATTGTCAGAATATTGACTCATACGACGCTTAATATTGAAGTGATCACACGAAGCGTGTAATATTATTGACTACGCGACAGTGGCAGTAATAATCTGAAAGATTGATTGCTAAAAATAAAGTTAAAAAAAAAACTTTATATTTGAAAAACATATTATTAAAGTTTTTATTATAAATCAATAACAACTTACAGCTATATCTTTGAACTTTATCAGCTCCTTGATCCTGTCCACTATGAAAATATTGCCTTCCTCGTCATAGTAGCCTAGGTCACCGGATTTGAAGAATCCCTCTTCATCAATATCTTTTGTTACGTCGTAACCAATATATTCTGTAATATGGAAGACAAACAAGCTATTGTAGTAAGACATGACAATATCGTCAGACTGTATCGTAAACATTTCACACCTAGTACAAACATGGTAACAAATACTCTAACCAGTGGTGCAGTTTCTCTATCAGATTGGATTACTATGCCTCTTATATCCATACTAATATTATAAAGAGGTAAAGTTTGTGAAGTTGTAGGAGGTAATGTGTGGATCTATTTTAAAAGTTTTTTTACCAATAGAAAGCGTATAGAGTGTCACAAGCTATATATTAACTCGAAAGATGAAAAGACTTTTTTGTGGTAGTCAGATTTGCAAAATAAGTCGCAGAAAATCGGTCAAACGAAAACGTTTCTCACGAAGTCTGCCTTAACGATGAGAGACATATGATTGGGTTTTAGAGAAAAGTTGTAGAGCTTAATAATGCCTACAAAAAAGTCAGCGACAGCATCGGCGTTATTACAAAAAAGTTAAACACGTTTTGAACGCTTGCTTTGAAAAGATCTCTCGGTGAATGTTCGCCGTCCTGCTTTTTTGTCTCGCTTTAGTTAGGTTAAGTTACACTTGCGAAAAAAGGATGACGCGATCTTGCTTCGGGCGAACGCGGTGCATTTCGTACAAAACCTTTTTTAAACCAAGTATTTAACTTTTTTGTAATAACACCGCATATGTCTAACTTTAAGGTTTTTTATTATCAGGGCGGCACAACGTCCGCTGTGGCCGTTAGTTATTATTACAAAGCCGAAGAGTGCTCGAACCCGCTAATATCAGGAACTACAAGTCCGATTTGAAAAATTCTTTCAGTGTTAGATAGCTCATTTATCGACGTAGGCTACAGGCTATATATCATCACGCTAAGACCAATAGGAATGGAGCACCAATGGAGAGTGTTTCAAAATCTTTATTCTTCTCTTGGAAAGCTTCCACTGCGTAAACGGTAACTATTCCACGCGGATGAAGTCACAGGTAGAAGCTAGAATGGTAATAAATTGGTCAAAGTGAGTTTGTCTTATGTTATCTCGTTTTAAATACTAGAAACTGTGGCAAACTGGTCGTCCCATGTTTAAACAACTCAGTAAATCAGTAATAGTTTTAATAGAGCTAGGTTTTATAACAAAGACTCAAAGCGTTACCGTTTTGCCGGATTTTGAGATTAAGCGCCATGTCAAGTGGGTTTGGGTGTCAAAAGGCTATTATAGAGTAAATCAATATGTGAACGATTGGGATGTCTGGAATTGGCTCCTCTCTGTGGATTCATTAAAAACTATTTTTTTTTAAACTTTATTTTTAGCAATCAATCTTTCCGATTATTACTGCCATTATCACGTAGTCAATAATATCACAAGCTTCGTGTCATCATTCCAATATTAAGCATCGTGTGAATCCATATTCTAACAAGATGGTGGATCCCTTGCTAGAACCTTCCAGGGAGTTTTTGTGACATCTCAGAATTTCATGCTCCGTGTTATTATTTTCCATTCACTTCACTTATGCATAATAAACTAACTATATTACGTAAAACACCACCAAATTTACACAATAGATAGTCGAATAACACAAGATTATGAATGAAATATAAAATCCACTACATGACAGACTAAAATCCCGCCAAAAACTCCCATTAAAAACTATTGTAATGTGTTATGTATTGCAATATATACTATCTATACTAATCTTATAAAGAGGTAAAGTTTGTGACATTTTAGGAGGTAGCCTCTGTAACTACTGACCCATTTTGAAAAAATCTTTGCATGTCATATAGCTCATTTATCGAGGATTGTTATAGGTTATATATCATCACCCTAAAACCAATAGGCGCGGAGCAACAATGAAGAATGATTTAAAATCGGGGTTTTATTCCTCTTGAGAGCTTCCACTGCGTATTGGATTAGCCCAAAGTAACTATTCCATGCGAACGAAGTCACGGGCAAAGGCTAGTAAAAGATAAACCAGATCGACTTCCTTGCCGGTTCTTCTCGATGAGTGGGTTGTTTTCCGAACCAGTGGTAGTTTTGACGTTCACAAGCGCCTTATTTTGGTCTTCATTCAATGAAATATTTTGCTTTGATTCCTTAAGACCTTCCTGCCTTTTATCAATAGCAGTTAGTCAGTAGTAGGTCGTTAGTACAGTTGCTAGGTCAATATTATAGTTTCATTAATTTGATATGTATGTTAAAAATCACCTCTTATTAAGGAAGGAGATTTGTAACAGATCTCGCCGCGCTCGTTCGCTCCGAGTGGCTCTCTCGTCTTCAAATCGACTATCTGTGTAATAAAATTAATTTCACTTTCTTTCAATAAACGAATCCTCATCTTCTTATTATTATCGGTTCTTACGTATTACCTAACACCATCGCACTCGTCGACCGCTGCAGCGGCTGGCTTGCGTTATCTTTTTTCGCAAGGTTTATAAACCAAGATGGAAACTGTTTTGTTTCAACTTTTGTAGGTGGTAGAGCCCTGCTGAAGCTATTATTGGTTTCGGCATGAATGGGCCGGCTCGCCCGGTGTAGTACTACCCTCTCGCAGAAAACCGACGTGACGTAACAGTGCTTGCATTGTTGCGTCTCGTTCGGTCAGTGAGAGCGCCTGAGGCCCGCCTCCCTCCCTCACTCTTCTCCTTCCCCCTCCCCTTCCTTCCCCACTAACACAAGCTGGTAACGCACTGCTGCTGGTGACCCGTCTGTTCGTTTGCCACTTATGATATATGAAAAAAATCTCTAATTTTCCGATAAAAAATATATGGAGGAGTTATTGAGGCGGATATGCTTGGTACACATATGCGTCTCAACAACTCAAACATATATGAATAGTTAGCTAGGTTAGCTAAGTTAGGTCGCGAGTTTGTATGTAACAGGCAACAGCCAAGCCGAGGTGTACCGTGCACACTTGAGCTAGTTGCCCAAATAAAATCGGCTGAGTGCCTTAAGCGCTCGCCTTAGTAGTTCGGTGAAGCTGTTAAGACCATGCTAGGTCAATAGTGTAGACAGTTCGAAAAAAAAAAGAAAAAAAGAATCATTAAAGACTAAGTTTCAGGAATTCGGTATTTTAACTTTGCCCTCCCAATATTTGAGAATTCGATATACGTCCGCCAAAACTTAGATAATCTGGATTTAGTAAAATACCGACATAATGTAAATACTAGAAATAATAACAAACTGATCACTCCATGTTTTAGGCTGACTAAGACCAGTACAAAATTTTTTAGGTAACGCTGTTAGATTTTATAACAAAGTCCCAAAGATTACCGACTTGCCAGATAAAAAGTTCAAGTGTTATGTCAATGGAGTCTTAATTCATAATGGCTATTACAGGGTGGATCAGTGTGTGAAAGATGGCGACTTCTGGAAGTGAGGCCTCTCTCTGTGCATCCACCAAAAATAAATGCAGTTGTATGTTTATTATGTAGTAAATATATTTAAAAAAAATGTATTATGAAAAGATAAATCAGATCGAGTTTCTTGCCGGTTCTTCTCGATGACTGACTGGGTTGCATTCCGAACCGGTGGTAGTTTTGACTAACATAAGTGCTTTTCAGGGCCTAAATTGAATAGAGAGTATTTTGTTTTTTTTTTTTTTAGTCGTTGACTGGGTTGTATTCCGTACCGGGGGTAGTTTTGACGTTCATAAGTGCCTTTTTAGGGCCGAAATTGAATAAAGAGTATTTTGTTTTTTTTTTTAAGTCGATGACTGGTTTGTATTCCGAACCGGTGGTAGTTTTGACGTTCATAATTACCTTTTTAGGGCCGAAATTGAATAAAGAGTATTTTTTTTTTTTTTTTTAAGTCGATGACTGGTTTGTATTCTAAACCGGTGGTAGTTTTGACGTTCATAATTACCTTTTCAGGGCCGAAATTGAAGAAAGAGTATTTTGTTTTTTTCTTTTAAATATCAGTTGTACTTACTTCTCTTTAATCAATTTAACCTGATCCGCCATCAGCGGTGTACTGGCACTCATTATGTATTCCACTGGCGTCAAATCATACTTGTCAAGGTCTTGACTTTTTATCATGCTCATAATTGTCGAAGGGGTTAGCTGGAGCACTTGGACCTGAGCAGTAAAATGAGTGTTATCATTTAAGTGAAAATTTTCTTAAGCTCACCGCCACATTTGGGTTGGTGGTATATTAAATTGCTTATGATGGCTTTTGGCGTTATCAACAAAGTTAATTTTTATGCCTTATAGGTTCTAGTGTTTAGCATAATCTCATCCATGCTAATGATAATTATAGCTTAAAATGATTAACACATTAAATTTAGAGGGGGATTGGCACTTAAGTGCAGGTTCCCTAAGACTAGAATAGGTATTTAGATTGAGGATAATTACTATGTAATCAGGCTTAGTAAAAGCCTGCAAAGTGACTTTAAGATTGTTGTTTTTCAGGGTTATGCAGTGTACGTTCAGCCGTAGAAATGCTTGCTATAATCTCAGTATTTACTGTAATTTAACATTAGTTGAGATTGTAGTCAAACGCTTAGACCTATAAAGAATAAAAATCAAAAGCCATTCGGTTTAATTAAATTAAGGAGTCTAAAGAATACCTTAAAGTTTTGTATAGCTGAAAGCCAATCCAGGGGTTGATTGCGCTGACTGAATATTACCGTGGCACCGCCTCGCAAGCAACACATTGTAATCAGACATCCATATCCATAATACCACTCACGAGTGTTCAGGACTCTCTTACCGATGTATCTGGAATAAATATGATGCTACATTAAATGTATAACTTTAAATACATAATTGACGAAATTATGAGCCATGGAAGCGAACAGTGGAATAAGACGAATAAAAAGAACACAAAAGGCTCAGGCCAAATATAACCATGATATGATAATAAATCTATCAGCGGCCTTTCAAATAATACCATCTTTTCCATCAGATACAGTCATACTCATGGTTAAATAAAAAAAAACTTACTGCCCATCAGCAAGTATCGTCGTCATCGCTAAATAATTGAAATGCGTCAACGGTACACCTTTGGGCAAGCCAGTTGTCCCGGATGAGAACATAATAAGCGCTCTATCCTCCCAACCATTGACTGGTGTCGGCATAAATTCCTCCAAACTTGAAGATTCCGTTGTGAATTCCGAAAATAATATAGCTCCTTCCCTCGTTTCGTTTCCGTAAATGACGTAGGTATTTATGGTACCAGCTGAATCCAACGCTTGCTTATGAGCTTCGTATGCGTTAAGCGAACAGAAGACTAGCTTTGGTTTGGATATGTTAAGTCGATGGAGAAGTTGAGCTGTGAAAGGAATATTGAAGACATTCAGATTTCTGTCAAGTTGAGTATGTACTAGATGACCCGGTGTACTTCATAGCACCTATCCTAACAAAATGAAAATCTTCTCTTCGCTAAAATGGTTAAAAATTTTGATCGGTTATGTCAGACTTCGCCATTTTCATAGCTTGTTATACAAGACAAAATGTCATAAAAAATTACATCAGATGTCTTTGAAAAGATAATGTGAGTCTAATAGCTTTTCGAAAAAAAAAAAATCTAAAGAATTTTAAGATTATTAAGTAGCTATGCATTGCCCGTTTCGCTAAAAGTGGATCGAACGGCAGGACAACCCAAGTACATGTCCCAGGTCCTGCAAATATCTATTACGTTATGCTGAATAACCGCAGATTGTGTCCATTTTTTTAATTTGGTCAATTCTTAATCCGAACAAAGCACAACTATAGTACTAAATTACAGGAAAATCTAATTCAAGAACAAATTTTTATCCAACTAAATAACCAAAAATCATACACTGGATGACACAATGGAGAATATCAGTTTTTAAATATAATAATCCCCGAAGGGCTAAAAGAAATAGAAATGGTTGAAGGAAGCCAGGAGTAAAACATGTTTGATGTTCTGGTACACCCAGAATTATCGGAGTCACCAGTACCTACTGCCACGTCGCCGTTGCGTCCCGTTGAGCCGAGTCCTAACAGCTCGCCTGGTTTACCTTCGCTGTCAGATTCATCGATATGTCGTGTACAGATCAAAATTTTCATAAAACTCTTGGAATTTAAAAATTAAAGTTTACCTACAATAAAATCATTGTATTGAGTTGAATGGAATGCCCGTGGTTCTAGGTTTACAGGAGTACATATTCTGCGGTATCGCTCAATTTTATTGCGCCGTGTTCGCTATTGTTGTGTTTGGCGTGCTCGAACTCGTTCCATTCTAAGCCTGTCTACTTATTATTATTCACTTTACAATGCATTCTTGCCATACAAAGGCGAATGTTATCATTATCTGTCTCCGCTGGTTATCAATCCGATTTGCACGTGAGGTTGACTGTCGCACATTTGATTGACTGCGACGATCTATTGCAGTTCGTCATTTCCTTGGAATTTTCAAACAATAACGGTAAATAAATTTCTCACGCACTTACAAACTGATAATAGAAGATTTATTAACGGTATAGTCAATGATATTATCATTGGGTATAGTAGTGACAGAATGATATTTATTTTTATAACCTTTCGTCTGACAGACGACTGAAATATGAACATTCGATAACCCACTTAAATCATACCAGTATTCTTTACGCATTCCAACAAAACCGATATTGTGTGTGTGAAATTTCTCAATAAAAAACATTTTATGTTCCTTCCAAATAATAACAATAATTAAAATATGTCAATACAATGACAAACATTTCTAAACGAACCAATAATGACAACCAACTTAAATTTGCGGTAATCCGAAATCCGACTAATTTGGATATATTAGGTCTTTACCTATGAAATGCCGTTTTGTATGAAAAAATTTAAACGAATTTTTTTCATGTATTTTTTAGTTGTATTTATCGAAATAATCACACATGCGATCAATGCATCTTTGCCAATGCAGTGGCAGTTTATTGATGGCCTTCTTAAAGAAATCAGCTGGACGGGAGGCAACACATTTTTGAAAGGCATTTTGTACTGCCTCTCGGTTATTTTTTTCCCGCCAAGGAGTTATACAAATTTTGGAAAAAGTAGTAGTCTGTAGCCACAAGGTCTGGTGAGTAGGGCGGATGACGGACAACTTCCAACCCCAGTTCTTGCAACTTGGAGACCGTCTGCTGTGCAGTATGAGGTCGCGTGTTGTCGTGCAGGAGCAGCGGAGACGAGCGACTGACCAATGCTGGTTGGAGATGTGGCAGCTTCTACATCATTGTGTTCAGTTCTTCACAGTACACATCTGCAGTAATGCTCACCCCATTTAGTAAGAAGCTGTGATATATCACACCGGCGCTAGACCACCAAACAGTGACCATCACTTTTCTAGGAGTAAGTTTTCGTTTAGGGCATTGTTTAGGTGCTGAACCAGGTAACAAGGCGATTCAAAATTCCTTCATTTGTGTGTCTGTTGAGCAGTGCAAGTCACGTCTCGACGCGTACTTCGCGCTAGCGATCATTGAGTTCGCGAGGCACCCATTTGTCAAGCTTTTTTACTTTGCCAATTTGACGCAAATGGACCAATATTGATTTAACGCTAACGTCTAAACCGGCTGCTAATTCAGCCGTAGATTGTGTATCATCAGCTTCCACAATCGCCTTTAATTCGTCATTGTCCACCAAAGTCTTCGGACGACCGTGAGGTTCATATTTCAGGTCGAAATTCCCAGAATGGAAGCGAGCAAACCAATAACAGGTGGTGCGTTGGTTTGTAGAGTTAGCTCCGTAAACGTCGTTGATGTTGCGTACCGCTTGTGCCGCGTTGCTGCCACGACGGTACTCATATTGCATGATTACTCGAATTTTTAACGTATCCATGATGACAAAAAAGATTGAAATGCGATGAAAATGTAACACTAATCAATAAACAAATGACTACTTTTGGAAAAAGAATTCCATGTTTTTTAAATTAAATTAATTTGAAATTAGAATTCTTAGCCGAACAAAAATTATTTTGATTTGAAATGGCCAGTACTGCAGAACGTCAATTTCATAGGTAAAGACCTATTAGTAACTTTGAAGATAGAAGAGGTCCTTATAATAAGATAGTTGACCATAAATATTATGTTAAGAATTCCATAGTACAATTTCTTACAGACAAGCGATATTTTTTGTACAGTCACAAAAATTTAAATAGATTCACAATATGGGCATGTTTTTAATAATCATTCATATTCACGTCAGGTTTGATGATTACTAAAGTACATATATTAACTAACCATCTCCATAGGATGCGTCAAATGGTGAATAAGTCGCTCCAGCACACAAAATCCCAAGCAACGACGGCATAACCTCAAATCTCTTTTCACTACATATGCTGACCACGTCTCCCTTTCTAATTCCTATACGTGTAAGCGAGAGAGCTACATTAGCAGTTTGCTGTGCGAGTTCACCGTACGTGACTTTCTCGCCTGTATCAGAATTAATCTGTAAAAAAAATTCAAATACTAATTAGACAACCATGCATCCGACAAGAATAAACATGGCTATAATGTTTTTCGAATATATAAGACTAGACTCTGTCCGCGACTTTATCCGTGTGGAATAGTTACTATGGGCTAACAAGCAGCGAAAGTTCTCAAAAGGAAAAAACCTCGATTTTGAAACATTCTCTATTAGCTCCACTCCTATTGGTCTTAGCGTGATGATATATAGCCTATAACCTTCCTCGATAAAGAAGCTATATAGCACTGAAAGATTTTTGTAAATCGGATCAGCAGTTTTTATTTTTGAACGTGGAGAAATCCCTTATGGATACGCCTCCCGGAGCAGACGATGGCTTATGTCAGACTCGCACGGATTAAAACCCCACGGTGTACCGACAGACCATAATTATTGGGGTGGCAAGGGATCGTTCTAGCAAATCTATCTTGTAGAGCCGCTCCAACGGTCCCCTGGCGGACCGCCGGTCTCCTACCCATAGAGAGGCAGACTGGGTACAGACCAGCTATCTCTTCTCTTATGTCAGGCATGTATAATAAGGAAATGAGCCCCCCGGCCCGACTCATTATTTCCAGCTACGGTGGCGAGACCAGTTGGGCAAAGCGCCGCCTCCTCCCGCCGGTCCTCCGTTTGCGAAGAGGGCCACTAAGAGGGTTCACCTCGCTGGCACCCTCCGACGCTCCCTTTTGCGAGTTGACCTCCTCGTAAAAGGAGGCCATCGCTCGCCACGCCTCTTCACTGCAGAGCATGGTCGAAACCACACTCGGCAGCGACAAATTTTCTCTACCACCGCCGCCAGAATACTGCGATATCCCTTCTACACAGCACATTCGGATCAGCAGTTCCTAAGTTTACCCACTACAATGTCACAAACTCACAAACTTTACCTCTTTATAAATGAGTAGAAAAGATCAGTATAGAAGTACAACTAGATGCTATAGTGCCACGCTGCATCTCAAAGAACAAAATCGTTCACAAAGGGCGAGGCTAATTAAATTGTAGATATTGAATTTAAAGTAAAGTTAAAAAAAAAGTTTAAAGTAAAGTAAAGTTATTACTGGTTTCAGCATGAATGGGTCGGCTCGTCCGGGGGTTGTACCACCCGACACACAGAAAACCGACGTGAATTAACAATGCTTGCATTGTTGCGTTTCGTTTGGACAGTGAGAGCGTCGGAGGCCTACCTCTCCTCACCTTCCCCCTCTCCTCTTCTCTTACTCGTCCCCCTCCCCTCCCCCAATACAGGCTGGCAGCGAACTTGTGACTGATTCCTCTGGTGTTGCAAGTGTCTATGGATGGTGGTGATCACTTAACATCAGGTGACCTACTGGTTCGTTTGTCTCCTATAATATAAAAAAAACCTATGATTTTATTAATCAGAGTGTTTATAATTGAAATTTTATGCGGTCGTAGTCGTGGGCACAGCTAGACACTTGCAACACCAGCGGAGTCACAAGTCCGTTGCCTGTGTTTGGGAGGAGGGCGGGGAGGACAGCAAGGGAATGTTGTTTGAAGAGCAATAGATATAAAAATTTAAATGTTGTCGGCTTTTTACAAATAAAGCTTATCTACGTTTTTACGACATGCACTAAATTATCGCTTGCTGATTATAAACCGTTACTCACTAGTGCGATACTGTCCTTGTATTGAAGCATTCGATCAAATATCTCTTTCCCGAGGTGCAGATGTGCTGGAACCTGGAACTTCTCATCGCCATACTGGTAGAATTTATTACGAAGCATTTTTTAATTACCCTGTAAATAATAAACGGATATTCGCTAACATTTGACCTCGATTTTACTTGACGTCATCTGTATATGTAATAAGGATTATCCTCTGCCCGCGACTTCATCCGCGTGTAATAGTTACTTTGGGCTATCGTTAACTCGCAGCAGAATCTCTGAAGAGGACAAAAAACCGTGATTTTGAAACATTTTTCATTGGTGCTCCGCTCGTATTGGTCTTACCATTATGATGTGTAGCCTGTAGCTTTCCTCTATAAATGAACTATACAACACTGAACAGAATTTTTCAAATCAGACCAGTAGTTTCTGAGGTTAACCCCGACAACGTCACAAACTCACAAACTTTACTTCTTTATTATAGAAGTATAGATATAGATGTAAATCTAATGCGTCTGTATGTTTTGGATTTTTGTGAAAAAAAAAAAGTAGGAATAAGTAATAATACATTTGATACTATTTGATAATAAGAATAATACATTTGAATTCCTTTTAAAAATGTCTGTCTCTATGTCTGTCTTTCTGTTTACCACGCATCACTTCTAAAGTACTACGTTCATGACAAATCTTTTTCACGCATCATAAAGCATATTTTCGAGTAACGTTTAGTTTTTGTTTTCTTCGTTTTAAGTCCATCGCGCTCGTTGTATGTTCGCCATCTTGCTCTTTTGTCTCGTTTTGATTATATTAGGTTAGGTAGGTTTCCGCTGTAAGGTGCCGGTAAAGTAGAATAGCACCACCCCATATCTTCCCGTGGGTATAGTAAAAGGCGATTAAGGGAGTGTGAGATAGTACTGGACCCTTGTATTTTCTCACAGGATACTGTACCAAGAATATTTGAGCGCCACATGAATTCATAGTTTAATGAAAAATGGCTAACTTATCTATCTTTTACCAGAATGTGCGAGGGTTGAAAACAAAGTCTTTTGAAATTTATACGTCCATCTTAAATTCCGATTATGATATAATATGTCTAGTAGAAACTTGGTTAGACGATTCATTGTTTTCTTCAGAATATTTTGATCAGAGGTATACTGTTATTCGTAGGGATCGCTGTGATAACTTTAAGAGACTCTATCGTAAGGCTCATGGAGGCGGAATATTAATAGGCGTTAAAAACACTTTTACATTTGTTAACAAACTTGATTGGCAAACGTCTGTTGAAGATTTGTGGATACGTATAAAAATCGAAAAAAATACTTGTCTGAATGTATGTCTTGCCTATCTACCTTCCTATATTCCTTGTGACACGTTTAAACATTTTCTCACAAAGTTGGAAGAAATTTGTCTAGGTCATTTAAACGACAAAACAATCATTATAGGTGACTTTAATTTACCCCAAATTAATTGGAACTGTCCTGATGATCCATTCGCCAAGATCTTAGAACCAAAATCATTGGCTTTAAGGGATTTTTTAGATATTTCTGGCTTTTTACAAGTGAATGAGATCCATAATGAGACTTATAATATCTTAGATCTCATTCTAGTTGATGAACACACCAAGATCACTGTCATGAGATCTATTCCGCTCAGTAGACTTGATACTTACCATCCACCTTTAGAGTTACTCATATCACTGAATGAGACTAAGAATGATACCTTGCCTTGTAATGTTGAATGCTTGAAATACAATTTCTATAAAGCTGACTATATTTCATGCATATCTGAATTGTTGTTGATTGATTGGAGTGCATTTAATAATGTTGACTGTAATGAATTTTTGCACAGTTTTTATAATATTTTATGGACAATTATTGATAAAAATACTCCTAAAAAGAGACAAAGAAAGAGTAATTATCCTGTATGGTTTTCCTTACCACTAATTAAAATGATTAAGGAAAAACATAAATATCGCATAAGGTTCAAAAAATATAATAATCCACGTGATTATGATACGTTTAATGCCCTACGCATTAGATCAAAAAAACATATTGTTTGTTGTTTCAAGTTATATATAGCTAGGATTGAAAAGGAACTTAAAACGAATATCAAATCATTTTGGCGATACACCAAGTCTAAAAAAACATCCAGTGGCATTCCCGCTCAGGTATCATACGATGGGCGAGTTGCTGAGGGTAACCAGATTGCGGACCTATTCGCTTTATACTTTTCCTCAGTATATAATAATAAGCAAATAACTAACACATTTATCGCTTCCAATCCCCCCTCATGTGATAGCTTTCCATGTATATACATTAATGAAAAAGATATAGAAACCAGTATTGAAACTTTAGACATGAACAAAGGGGCTGGACCAGATGGAATCCCACCAATATTTATACGGCTTTGCTCAAAAGTGTTAGTTAAACCTTTACATATGATCTATAATCAATCGCTTAAAGAGGGCGTATTCCCTGACTTGTGGAAAATTTCATATGTTGTCCCTGTATACAAATCATGTAATAAGAATAACGTTTCAAATTATAGACCTATATGTATTATTTCACAATTTGCAAAAGTATTTGAGGGTATTCTCTACAAAACCGTATATTCTCACCTACGTCCTTTGATAAACGTACGACAACACGGTTTTATGTCCAACCGCTCAACAACGTCTAATTTACTTATATACACTAATTATATAACAGATATACTAGAGACTCGAGGTCAAGTTGACACTACTTATACCGATTTTGCCAAAGCATTTGATAGTGTAGATCATTCAATATTAATGGTCAAACTTAATAACGCTGGAATTTATGGCAATCTCTTAAGGTGGTTTGAAAGTTACTTGTATAATCGTTCTCAGCTAGTTGCATTGGCTGGTTATGAATCTTCTCCTTTTATACCTACATCTGGTGTTCCCCAAGGATCCAAATTAGGACCGTTACTCTTTTTAATTTTTATAAATGACCTTTTAGACTCTGTGATTTGTAATTGCCTAGCCTATGCAGATGATATTAAAATATATACTCAGATTACAAAATTAAGTGACTGTGTGAAATTACAGGCTGATCTTAATACACTAGAATCTTGGTGTATCAAGAATAAAATGTCTCTTAATGTGAAGAAATGTCAATACATAACATTTACAAATAAATTAAAATATTTGGATTTCAATTATCAACTTGGGGGTACTAGCCTAGAAAGAGTGTCCGCTATCCGGGATCTAGGAATAACTTTTGACTCCTCTTTGTCTTTCCGGCAACATATACATAATCTTGTATCGAGAGCTAACAAGGTACTAGGATTTATTATACGTATATCTCGACCATTTTGCAATAACGGGAGTATTATCTTGCTTTATAACATCTTAGTTCGAAGTATTCTCGAATATGGTTCTACGATATGGTCCCCTCACTATTCCACTCATATAGAGCTCATCGAATCCGTTCAAGCTCGTTTTGTTTGACATTTGAGTATAAGAAATGGTATTCGTAAGTCTATTCCCGACTACAAGGATAGATTAAAATATTTTAACATCAATAGTTTAAAAATAAGACGAAATATATCTGACTTATTAATACTACATAAAATTATAAACGGTTCCATAGATGCATTTCTTATCAACCATTTTTATCTTAGACCTAATTGCCAAGTATTGCGTAATCCACATATCTTTGCCATCCAACTGTGACCATTAACACCGTGTATAACAGCCCATTAATACGCATGGCTAGGTTATATAATGATGTATCTCGAACAAATAACAGCATTGACATATTTTTTGAAACATTTGGATCATTTAAGCAGCACTTGCTTAAAAACATAACTTGATGGCGTATTTGTAGAAATTAAGATATTATTCATTCAATATAGTTCGTAATTCGTTTTTTTGTCATCTATTAATGTCATGCATGCCTGTGATTGTAATTATTACACTGTAATTTTATTTTGTAAGTGACCATATGTAATTTTAACTATGTGTAATATTTATTTTGGTGCGCTAAATATATAAAATAAAATAAAAATAAAAATTTGTCCGAGTCCTTCTCTGGTCGTAACGGTCCCCGTTCCACTGGGTCCAGAAGAACAAGAACGACTATATGAACCTGTGTTTTGCGCGTACACTTGTGCACCTTAATATATCCTGCGCATCTGACCGCTTCTACTACTGGACTCCGAGTTTATAAATTTAGGGGTCAAAGTGGTCGCCATGGCCGAAATCGGTCGGACCAATCATGTTAGGTTAGACTTGCGAAAAAGGATAACGCGAACTTGCCTCGGGCAAGCGCGGTGCATCTAGTACGAAACCTTTTTAAAGCAAGTATTTAATACGTATTTAACTTTTTGTAATAACACCGTTTGTTGCCGGTTCTTCTCGATGACTGGATTGTTTGTCTAACCGTTGGTAGTTCTGACGTTCATAAGCACCTTCTCAGGGCCTAAATTGAATAGAGGATATTTTGATTTGATTTGTTCTCACATTCATACTCTTTAATAACCTTTTGACAGCAAAACCCACTTGACATGACGCTTAAACTCACAATCCGGTAATTCGGTAATATCCCTTGGAACTTTGTTGTAAAACCTAACACTATTACCTACAAAACTGTTACTGATTTTACTTATTCCGAAACATGGGACAACCAGTTTGTCACAGTTTCTAATATTTAGATCATGCTGGTCTTTTACGAAATGCAGCTTCACAAAGTTTTTGATATACATTAAATTATCAAGAATGTATTGGGATTGGGTTACGATACCGTTAGATACTCTGATACTAAAGTTACTCTGTAATCCTTACCTTATGATTAAGTGGAAATACGACGCCCGAGAAGTGAAGATCGGTACTAATAGATTGGATTGTATGTAAAGTTTATAACAAATAAGTTTTCGTCGCTGATAAGGTTCGCCTTTTGGAAAATTTATATGCTCCGTTTTATCCTATCACTCAGAGATAAATGTTATTTTATCGGAAAACTAGCATCATAGACAGGTTCCACTCGTATTTAACTTTGTTTTAGTAGGTGATAGAGCCACGCTGAAGCTATTACTGATTTCAGCATGAATGTATACCCCGGTATTACCACTCGACACACAGAAAACCGACGTGAAGTAATAGTGCTTGCATTGTTGCGTTTCGTTCAGTCAGTGACAGCGCTGAAGGCCGTTCTCCTCCCCATTCTCCCTTTCCCACCTCTCTCTCCCTTCCCGTTACCCTCCCCATATACACGGGCCGGCACCACATATGTGACATCCTTGTTGTTGCTAACGTCTATGGACGGCGGTGATCACTTCACATCAGGCGGTCCACCAGTTCCGTCGCCTCCTATGATATAAAAAAAAATCTACAATTCGAACTACTGTTATAAGCTTACTGTCCTCGTCACCCTTTTTTGGCCTCTCTGAATATTGTTTTTAGGACAGGCTTGAATTCAATCGAGAGTAAATACAAAATTATACATCTATACTAAAAGTTTGTCAGTTTGTGAGACTGTAGGGAATAATATCTGAATCTATTAAACCGACTTTGTAAATTATTTTACCAATAGAAAGTCACGTTATTTGTGAGTTTTTAAGCTATATATATATATATATATATATATATATATATATATATATATATTATCGAAGCACGACATAGTGACTGCACTATGCCTGATGTTAAGCATAGTACAATCCAAAAACGTCGGCAACCACCGAGAGACAGATTATCCATCGCCGGTCGCCGCTGTCATGCCGGCCATAATGACGAAAGTCACCCGATACTGGATATGCACAGGCTGATCCCGAAACGCGACGCGCAGAAGCGAGTCATTATGACGGGCTTTTTCGCCATATGCATGGTGGTTGCGACCCAGTCGGGCTGTAAAACCTTACCACCCCGCTTTCGCCATTGCTTCGTTCGTTATTCAGCAGGGTGCACCACGTGCAGGTGAGGTTGGCTTGGGTGTCTCAAATCTTAAGATGTTACTCGACACCCCTTACACCCCTAAAAAACCCGAAAAATTAAAAGTCTTTTTTGTGGTGATCGGTTTTGCAAAGTTGGAGAAAAAACGGTCGAACGTAAACGTTTCTTACGAACTCTGCCTTAACGATGAGAGATATATGATTGAGTTCTAGAAGAAAGTTGTAGAGCTTGATAATGCCTACAAAAAAGTAATTAGCACCATATGTCCAACTTTTATATTGAAGTCACAAAAATTAGTTTTTATATTAAAAAAATACTTTTCATCGTTAAGTGCAGTTTATGGGTTATCTACTTTTAAAATACGTTTTATAATAAGTTCTTTTGTTTTGGCAGTTAAGAAACAACTCATAGAACTCATTACTAACTAAATCACACACATAATCTCATCACAAGTAAACATGTTTGCCAACGAAGTGGGCACCGGTCATCTAGTCTATTTCTATATTTCTTTCAATACTGACTGCCAATTTCATATAATCGGTTTGCAGTAAACAAACAATTTGTTAAACTTTATTATATTAGATAGTAAAAGATTATTATCTTATCATATGCACTGACGATGACTCTTCGCCTGCATTTCAGGATTATTATTGTATCTCTCAAGGTCTACTCAGTTCATTGCAAGTGATAATTTTACTACTCGATATATTGTTCTCATTTTTAATCAGTTACGAACATAGAGTATTCTATATATATCACGATCTTCTTACCCTTTCTCTACCTGCGTAGGTTTTCTCTTTCATTCTCCTATGTTCATGTCCTTATTCACACCCTTTATACTTCTTTTTTCACACGGTCTTTTCATTGCTTTCCCAGTCTTCCTCTACTACTGTATCTGTACAATTTCATACCCAGAACTATTCTAATTACATGTTGTTCATCTCCTCTCATTATATGCTTGTACCATGCTAATCAACTATTCCTCATCCTCAACTTCTCTATCACTGTTCAGGGGGTAAATTTCGCTCCCACACACCAGACTAGGCCCCCCTCGGAAGTGGCTTAAGCCTAGGTACGTTGTCTCGTCGTAGAGCCCTTCGATCTTCTGGAACGTCATACTGGATTCACTGCTCGACCTAATTGCAAAGGAGGTGGTATACTGTCAAGCCTTCGCAGACGATGTTGTCATTGTAATATCCAACCAATATACTGTACCCATGGAAGAAACTGCAAACAATATCCTGCAGCAGGTATCAGAATGGGGTGTTCGAAACAAGCTAAGGTTTGCACCACATAAGACCAATGCCATGGTGATAACCAAAAAGCGTAAATTCGATCCACCCAATCTGTATTTAAACGGGACCAAGGTAAGCCTGGTGAGCGAGATAACAATCCTGGGTCTGATTCTTGACAAAAAGCTCTCCTTCAATCAACATATAGCGGCAGTCTGCAAAAAAGCAACAAATATCTACAAGCAACTAGCATGCGCTGCGAAGGTAACCTGGGACTTGAATAGTGAGATAACAAGGACAATATACGTGTCAGTAATAGAGCCCATCATCATGTACGCAGCAGCTGTATGGTCAGAAAAAACGCATCTCACCGGCATAGTAAAGCTGCTCAATGCTATCCAAAGAGGCTTTGCACAAAAAGTGTGCAGGGCATACCGCACAGTCTCCCTCACATCAGCGCTCGTGCTATCCGGGTTATATAAGGTTAAATGGGGACTATCACAGGACTATTTACCATCTGGGACAAATCTGGAGACGTTTACGAACTTCGCGGAAAACCCACACCCAGCGGAACTCACTACAATCGAGTTTTCCCTGCACGAGAATCAAAACTCTGAAAAAATTAACCTCAACCAAATCACCAGCACAAAAATTTACACTGATGGCAGCAAGATTGCAGGGACAGTAGGAGCTGCAGTCAGTTACTGGGAAGGAAATAGAGAAACAAAATTCTCACAGCACAGCCTACACCCAGCATGTACAGTATTTCAAGCAGAATTATACGCGCTCTTAAAAGCGACACAGATGGTCAAGCTCAGTGGGAAAACTGGGGTTTCGATATGGAGCGATTCTAGATCAGCCTTAGACCTACTGAGTAACCCAAAACTATCGCACCCATTACAGAGAGCAGTACGAGATTGCACAGAAAAAATACGGGCAACTGACAGAGATATTCAACTATTCTGGCTAAGGGCTCACGTCGGAATTGCCGAAAATGAACGAGCAGACGAGCTTGCAAAATCGGCAGCGCTTAAAGGCGCACCTCACGACAACGACAAGATCCCAGTGTCTTATGTCAAAAGAAAAATCAGGGAGGAGTCAGTTCAGATATGGCAGGACCGATACAACTCCTCCACCACAGGCGCGATCACGAAGACCTTCCTTCCGGACATAGCTAAAGCTTATCTGGGAATCGTGGCCTTGAGAGATGCTAGATTAGTGGAAGCGGAGGCGGCTATCTACAACAACGATTCTGCACAAGTCATAGCAGGAGTAATGACCGCTTATAATTCCACCAGTGGTTTCGTACTAAGGAAAGAGAGCGAGACACGGGAAGCACCTCAGCCTCAGATATTCGAAGCGCCCCCAGAGGATCCAATAGTAGTAGTCGCTCGGTGCACAAGAATCATGCTGGAGGAAAAAATACTCGATAGAGTAAAAACTATCTCGAGGGTTCTAAATCCAGCAATGGCGGAAAGCACTAAAACGACACCTAAGATCAGATGGACGAACGGGGTCCCTGGCTGTGGAAAGACTACGTGGTTGATTAAAAACTTCGGTGTGGAGAGGGACGCTGTAGCGACTACCACTACCGAATCGGCAAAAGACCTACAGAAGAAACTGGTGCAGGCACACGCCAAAAAAGCAGAAAAGCGTGCGCGCACCATGGCGTCCATATTGGTGGATGGTTTCAGAGAGCATGATAAACGTCCAAGGTTAAACGTGGATGAGGCTCTCATGAACCATTTCGGGGCAATCCTAACTGCCGGTCGGTTGGCGGAAGCAAGCGAAATTCTCCTCATCGGAGATATCAACCAACTACCCTACATCGACCAGGAAAACTTATTTCGGATGGCATATACTAAACCAACGGCCGTAGCCAGTATTGACAAAGAGCTCACTTGTTACAGAAACCTGATGGATGTAGCGTATGCACTGGTTCAAGTATACGTCGGTATATATTCACCGAAATCGATAGTAAGATCTCTGAGCATCAGGGGCTATCAGGGCGAATAAATACCCTCACACACTCCCGATACTCTCTTCCTGGTACACACACAGGAGGAGAAAAAGCCCTGATAAAAAAGGGCTACGGGGTAGGGGAAGGATCGCGCGTTCTGACAGTCCATGAATCCCAGGGACTGACCTTCAAATTGGTGATGATGCTGCAAACAAAGAGCAGAAGGGTACAAATCCACGATAGCGTTTCACATGCTATAGTGGCAATATGTAGGCACACCGACACCTGTGTCTACTACCGACATGACTGACGACGCGATAAGTAGATTCATTCGTCGGGCCGTGGACGCTCCGACACGAGATATTGTGGATTACAGCCTAAAAATGGCCATAAAGAATGGAAATGAAAGCGCTATAAAAACAATAACGTCATTAAACCAAAAATAGTTAATAATAATTGAACAGTTAATATTTAATAAATGACTAAGAATATT
>JACEII010000213.1:47710-142908 GCA_014332785.1 Antheraea mylitta
ATGCTCACGGATACGATTTTTACGTATACAAAATATTACATGTAAGCAAAAAAAAAGGTGAAAAGACTAAAAAAAAAAACGTTGCTACCATAAGTAAGATTATAAAACAATTTCTCACGATTACTTTTAAGACGCACATCGAAATAGATACAAAGTAAACTACCTATGTCTATGTTTGAAAAGCTATAAGCCTAGCAGATCCGCAAGAACTAGTTCAGAAAAAAGATGCAAAGAGTTGGAAGCCCACGTATAATTGGCAGAATAACGAAAACAAAGACGACTCCTTTATAAAACAGTCAATGGTTTGGGACGACCAGCACTGGAATTAGGTCCAGAAATAAGCTGGGCACACAAAAAAGGAGATCAAAGAACAGTACATACAGAGAATCAATTTAAATCAAAAATTCTTTACTCAATTTAGGTTTCTAATGTGATATATGGACGTCAAAGCTACCACCGGTTTGGACATACAACCCAGTCATTGAGAAGAACCGACAAGAAACTCGATCTGGTTTATCTTTTCATTATACGCTAGCGGGCACGGCGAAGGCTATCCCATCCTGAAAATGAAAAAAACCTTAACAAATTATATACCTGAATCTTCCTTATGAACCACTCTATTTAGTGGTGAAAACCGCATGGAAATCCGTTCAGTAGTTTTTTGCGTCTATCTGGTAGGCTTAGGTCTCTGGCGGGAGAAAAGGTTCTCCAGATATATAGCGCGGCCCTTAAATCTGGGAACCCGAATGATGTCCAATACGTGACCTGAAGGATTCGGCTAGAGTCCTGCAGGACATTGTCTCCACAACCCTGATGTGGACAGTCACGGAGGAGACCACTACGTTGTTGCGGTGGCCATTAGAGGGCTAGAACTCTCTCTCAAGAAATCCTTGAGAGAAATTAGTGCTCGCTTAGTGGCCCTCGAAGAGCGAGTCTTGCCCGTGAGGGCAGTTCGCCCGCCATTATCGACAGATAAGAGAAAGTCGGTACGTGTCTCTGCGCTGGCTGATTCCAGGTTTCCGTTTCAGCCGAGGCCTTGTATTAAGACAATGGCGCCCTCCCAGGATACTCTGGAAATGGATTGGGCACCGAAAAACCAAGACTGGCGTTAGGGCCCTCAAAAATCCTTGGTTCACAAGGATCGGAGCATGCGAACAAGCTGGCGGCTGAGCTAAGGATAATGTTGACTGACCTCACCACTATATTCAGGCCAATAAAACGGGTGGACGTCCGGGTAGTCGGACGACACAGTGACAGCGGACGAGGTTCTCGCAACAGTCGCGTCCAAGGTGCGATGCGAGCCGGCCTTAATAAAGGCCGACATTATTCGCACAACGAGTGAGTAATGTACACATGTCCCTCCCGGTGGATGCGATTAAGGCGTTGGCGGAGGGGGATGGGCCGATCTTGGTCGGCTGAGTGTGGTCTGGCCACCTTTTGGCGACTAAGCCCATGTGTTGCTTCAAGTGCATCGACGTGAGCCACACTCGTCCACTCTGTCCGTCACAGACCGATAGAAGCGGCCTTTGTTTTAGGTGTGGGCAACCTGGCCACAAGGCGCTGCAGTGTGTAGCTTCCAAGCTGCATTGCGCTTTGTGCGCTGATGCCAGAAGACTGGAAGAGAACCATATGGGGGGACCAGTTGCAGGCCCCCTTCTGGCATACGCAGGCCATTACCACCAGCGCCAGCATAGACGTTGGATGGACGTGAGGGGAGATTTTTTCGCTCCTTAGGTTCATCCTTAAGCAGGACCTAGAGGAGATGGGTCGCGGGCTCGTCTCTCAATTGCACTAGTCCAGCCGTTTGGGAGACAGTCAACGTGTACGCGGCTGTCTCTCTTTAGCGCTGGAGGCTCTGTGGGCCGGTCGCCGAGACGACATGGTGCTAGCTAGCACGAGCCCATATCGTTTCCAATACGGCAGTTGTGGGTGCACCGTGTGGTTTTAGTCCGTACAAACCGGACATAACCCATTCTCTCCCCCGGGAGGGTGGCGTATCTACTATCTGCCCCACGTTAATAAAAAAAAGGGACATACATTAAATTATCAAATATTATCTCATTCCCTACAGGTACTCCGCTACACTAAACTACCCTACACTAAAGAGTGACGTAGAGCCACGCTATATACTATACGCAGCATGAAAGTGTCAATTCGCCCTCGGTCGTATCACCCGACCCACAGAAACACCGACGTGAAGTAACAGTGCTTGCGTTTGCATTGTTGCGTTTTGTTCGGTCAGTGAGAGCGGTGGAGTTCCACCACCCCTCTTTAATGGAGATTCAAATTTTTTTTTGTTTTTCTTCTTATTCTTCTGTTCTGCAAACTCTTGGTCCGCACCTTTTTTTTGCTTTCGCTTTTTTTTATTGTCTGCGTGAAAAATCGTATCTGTGAGCAACTATTGGGTGTTTTTTTTATTTATTTAGTGTTATTTTAACTAACTATTTACTATTTTAGAGAGGATTTTTTAATGATGTTATTGCCTTTATGGCGGTTTTATTTTGATCCATTATGACCATTTTTAGATTATAATCTACAACGTCCCGCGCCGGAGCGTTCATGGCTCGATGGAGATTCACTTTAAGACTCATAGTAAAGGTAGTCATCGGAAGTTTGTTTTGAAATTATAGCAATATGTTTTTTAATAATTTTACCAATAATTTACGGAACATAAAAAGTCAATTTTTTGGTAAAGTTCAAACTTGTTCACCCTTTAAGTAAGTGGCAAGTTCATGCAATTTTCAGTTCTATAATCTGTATTGATAAATATTTCTTGTATCCGAATAAAAAAAAAAAAAAAACAAAGATTATCATGTTTACTGCAATTTAAAATACGGATTTAACAATTACAATATACACATTAGAATGTTAGTCGGATTTAAAGCATTTGTTGCAAAGCTCTCCTGTCAAGCTTGTCTCCGGCTCCTCGTGGCAGCTTCTCCACGAACCTGACCCCTCCAGCCAACCGTATTCTAAAGGTTACCTGCAGTACAAAACAAGTAACATTCCCATATTGATTCACTCTATATAGCCTTTTGACACCAAAGCCCGCTTGACGTGGTGCTTATAGTCCGGCAAAAAGTATTAACGCTTTGGTACATTATTGTAGAACCTAACACTATGACGTAAAAAACTATTACTGTTTTTGCTAAGTCTGAAACATGGGATGACCAATTTGTTACAGTTCCTAGTACTTAGTGCATTCTGGTCTTAACAAAATACACTTTTTATAAGTTTTTACGGACGTATATTATACGGACAGTGTTTTCACCATCTATGTAATCAGAACATCGTTATTAAACAAATTATTAAAGAAATCATACCCGATCATGAAGGAAGTCTATGAGTTCTTCAGCTGTGGCAGTAGCATTCGGTTGCAATGCAACGAACGCAAGCGGCGCCTGACCGTAATCTTCATGTGGCATTGCAACGATCCCCACCTCTCGTACAGCCTCATGCTGGAGTAAAATACTTTCCAACTCCACCGGAGCTACCTATCAACATTAAATTATACTCTTAATCCTTAGCATAATTGTAAAATCCTGTAAAGTCACTAAGGCTTTTAACCGAACGGAAATAACAGTCATGTACGAAGAAAACAATGCGAAAATCTCGATAGCCACAATTACACGCGGCTCTGAGTTGTGCCTTACATAATTCCGTGAAAGTTTTCAAAGTCGGAATACTGGATAGCTAGTAAAATAAATCAATACCTCAAAACAATGAAGACTAACTGATACTACTGAAGCTTACATGATTTGAAAGAGAACTAGACCACAGCTTACTAAAAAAATTAAAAGATCGTGTATGTGAGCTAAATGCAGTATCACTGTATCGTGCTAACAGCGTGGTTGACGACTCTACTCCAAAGGATCAGATCTAGGTTTGGAGCGCTAGCGAGCGGGGCCACGGCAAGTGTGCGACAGCGAAATTGAGCGCCAGACCATGGAGGATAACTTACAGATATATCTTTGAATTTCATCATCTCCTTGATCCTGTCCACTATGTATATGTAGCGATCTTCGTCGTAGTATCCAAGGTCACCGGTCTTGAAGAATCCCTCCTCGTCCAAATTCTTCGTCATATCAAAGCCGATATAGCCTGCCCACATAAGAGAAGGATTGAAGCGATGGTAATCGACATAGCATGAAATCCTAGGATGATCTTAATGATCTTAATTTATCCGTGAAGGAAAACAATGTGATGAAGCCATTGCATAGTGATAAGGCTTTTTGCTACACCCGTCCTACTAGTTCCCAGCCTCATGTTAAAAATCTGTCGCCAAATACCCAAGGTTATTGCGGCAGCTGTGCTTGAGAACCAGTCCCCTTTTTATATCATAGGGAACAAACGAACAGATGGGTCACCTGATGTTAAGTGATAGTGATCACCACCGTCGATAGACACCAGCAACACCAGAGTAGTCTTTTTTTTATCGTAGCACGGCAAAGTGACTTCACTATGCCTGATGGTAAGCACAGTACAATCCAAAAATAATAGCGACCACCGATTGACATACTGTCCATCGCCGGTCGCCACTATCATGGCGGCCTGTAATAACCTGGATATGCACAGGCTGGTCCCGAAACGCGACCCGTAGAAGCGAATCACTATTACGGCCTTTTTCACTATATCCATGGTGGTTGCGACCCAGCCGGGCTGTAAAACCCTACCACCCCGCTTGCGCCATTGCCTCGTTCCTTATTCAGCAGGGTGCACCACGTGCAGGTGAGGTTGGCTTGGGTGTCTCAAGAAGTATTATGATGTTATTCGACCCCCCTTACACCCCTTACACCCTCAAGCGCTTTGCCAGCCTGTGTTGGGAAGGGAAGAGGGAGAAGGGGGAGGGAAGGAAGGGAGTGGAAGGTGGTCCTACGGGGCTGTCACTGACTGAAGAAAACGCAACAATGTAAGCATTGTTACTTCACGTGGGTGTTTGTGTGTCGAGTGGTATCTCCCCAGACAAGGCGACCCATTAACGCTGAAACCAGTTATAGCTTCAGCATGCCTCTACCACCTTACACCAAATCGTTATCAGATGATATTATGTGATACTTCGTATCAAAATATACTTTATTTTATACCTTGAGAAGGCGCTTAAAAACGTAAAAGTTACCACTGGTTCGGATTAATCACCCAGTCCTCGAGAAGAACCGGCAAGAAACTCGATCTTTTTTTTAACATAGGGGAATTCATTATGGATATTTTTTTTTATATCAAAGGAGGCAAACGAACTGGTGGGTCACGTGATGTTAAGTGAACACCACCGTCCATAGACACTAGCGACATCAGAGACGTCGCAAGTGCGTTGCCAGCTTGTATATGGGAGAAGGGGGAGGGGAAGGAAAGGGAAAGCAGGAAAGCAAAAGGGATGTGAGCCTCCGGCTCTCTCACTGACCGAACGAAACACAACAATGCAAGAACTGTTATTTCACGTCGATTATCTGTGAGAGAGGTGGTACTACCCCGGAGGAGCCGACCCATTCATGCTGAAACCAAAAATAGCTTCAGTGGGGCTCTACCACCTACAAAACCGGGGGAGAGGGTGGGTTATGTCCGACTCTCACGGACTAAAACCCCACGGTGTACCGACAGACCGTGTTGTTGGGGCGGCAAGGGATCGTTCTAGCTAATCAACCTTGTAGACCCACCCCAACGGTGCGCCCGGCGGGTTTATCTCTTCATGTAACATATTCACAAAACATAAATAATTACGTTCGTTTTTAATGGACGCACAGAGAGGGACGTCATTTCTAGACGTTACCATCGTTCACACATATTTCACAGACAAACCGTTAAGATGGTTATGATTAACACAAAGTGAAGATGCCATATATGTTGCTGATGAGAAACCTCATTTGATACACTGTTAGTATCTATATATCTAATGTATACGTCACATGTTTATGCAAATGGGGTGCGTGTCGTACTTGCAATTGTTTTAAAAAGGCATTTCGATGATTGTTTGTAGTCTCACAAATTTATATTTCGTTAATACAATTTTAAAAAAAAACGTACGATGCTGCGGGTATAGCTGGCTCTCTAATATTATATACCTTTTATCAATGATGGAGAGCTGAGACAAATCTCGCCGCGCTGGTTCGGCCCGAGGGGTTCTCTCGTGTCGATATCGACCACCTGTTAAAAAAAATCTCTACTTTCAATTAGGTACCATAAGACATTTTTGATCGGCATTTTTGGTATGACATAAAGTTATGATTTCGCATCATGACATGCTTGTAAAGCGTATACGTATTACGTTTACTCGGTTTGTGTCAGACTAGCGACACGTAACAAGGGTCGGCGTTAGGGCCACTCCTGTGGAACATGGGCTACGACTGGGTACTCCGCGGCACGCTCCCTTCTGGAACGCGCCTAATCTGCTACGCAGATGACACCCTAGTCGTAGCCCGAGGGAGGGAAATTGGAAACATATCGCGCCTGGCCACGAAGGTCGTTACTCTCGTGGTCGGACGCTTAAAAAGGCTGGGCCTTGAGGTGGCCCTCAATAAGACCGAGGCCCTTATGTTTCATGGGCCTCGGCGGGGGCCACCTCTGGGGGCCCATATCTGTGTGGAAGGCGTCTGTGTCAGGGTGGGGATCCAGATGAGGTATCTGGGCCTGACCCTGAACGGACACTGACGGTTCGAGCCCCACTTCAAACGGTTCGGACCGTGGATAGTCGGGGCGGCAGGGGCCCTCGGACGACTCCTCCCCAACAAGGGGAGCTGGGTGCCGCGTGCCGCCACTTATACATCGGAGTCGTGCGGTCTATAGCCGCCTACGAGGCACCGTTATGGGCGGACGCCCTCAACGCCACGAACATCCGTACGCTACGAGCCGCGCAGCGTACTGTGGCGTTGAGGCTAATACGGGGTTACCGGATGGTATCCTCAGCGGCGGCTATGGTGCTGACCTTCCCTAGGAGCTGGAGGCAGGGGTGCTTGTTGCCGTATATATATACGGCGATTAAGAAACGGATGGGGTAGCCTCTAGCTCCCAGGGAAATGAAGGAAAAGATAAAGGTGGAGAGGTGGAGGTGGGACCGGGCGGACGCGTAGTACGGTAGATATACTATCGACGCCGTCCACCCGGTCCTGCCGGATTGATGCAGTCGGAGATGAGGCTTCCTAACGTTCCGTCTGGTGCAAGTGTTGACCGCGCACGGGTGCTTCGGTTGGTACCTTTGCCGGATAGCACGCAGGGAGCCGACCACCGTATGCCATCAGTGCGGCGCTGAACCGGACACCACGCAACACATATTTTCCGAGTGTGCTGCGTGGGTGGAGCGCCACCGCACTCTTATTGCAGCGAAGACGTATGCCATATTGTGGCCTCCTTCTGTGAGGAGGTCGTCTCTCAGAAGGAGCCGATGGAAAGGGCCCGCGAGGACGATCCTTTAAACGGCTGTCTCCGCCAATGGATGACAGGCAGGAGGAGGTGACCATTTGACCGTCTTCTCCCGCCACCGTAGCCGGACCTAGGGAGGGTGGGTCGTTGTCCTATCATTTGTTGTTAGGCCACCCGCTGGGGCTGCACGATGAAGTCTATAGAGATCTCGTGTCGCCACAACTATAGCGGAAGACGTACAAAAAAAAAAGCGACGCGTAGTATAACAGCCTGTGTACATCTAATACTGATATTTTATATTGAGATTATGCAGCATATTATATGTTTCCTGAGCAAAATTTAATCAGATTAACTTAAGTAATCAAAAAGTAGTCATACAAAAGATTAACGATTATTAATATTTAGTCATAATCTTGATTACTTTTTTATATTAATATCAGGATTGGAGACGCAGGCGCCGAAAACCGGCGGGTATTCGTCGTCACAATGACGAGGTGAAAAGTGAAGGGAAGGAAACGAGAAATCGTGCACTGATCTGGTGTTCTCTTGAGTATTATCCACGACCACGTACAGCCGCCCAGAACACCTCCAGCAGCACACTGTGATACACCTTCACTATGATCACTACAAAGTCTGGTATGCGGAACCGACGTCTCTACCGTGTGGATGCGGGTTAGCGAAATATTACAGGTTTTCACCAATAACGGCGCGATATTATCTCCTAATTCCTTAATAGAATAAGGTGCGCGGGAAGTGACACGAAGAGCAAAAAATAGTAGGTCACGTCGGTGCGATAGATGTTGCGAGAAGAAAGTATGGCGGCGACCGATTGTGCACGACTGGAAAATGGGTGGGATGTTTGGATTTTTGCGATATGTACTAGATGGCGTTACCAAGGATATTAATGTAGAAATAAGACCGTTTCATAGTGTAAATAGACTTCATTTGTATTAACCTTTGTCATCAATTTAAATTTACCCCAATTATAAATAATTAGTCATCACAATCAATGAATTTTAGACTTGAAAATCTAAAATCCAAGTCTGGGTTTTTTTTTCGCACTAATAACGCTATTGGTCTTGCAATGCCTTTACAGCTTCACCGGACTACTCTCTAAGTGAGTACGGTAGCGGTATCGTACGAATAGCGGTATAAACTACTGCTAAAATATTGAATATAAATAATCATATAATCTTGATTACTGATTACTTTAATCACGCCTTTGGCCTTTGGCGGCCTAGAATGCAAATCCGCTACTGGATTACGTCTATCTCTGGATTTGACTAATCAATAAAATATGTACTAATATATATAATTATTGCTCCAAGTGCCAAAGGTGTGAAACCTACACTAATGTAAGATAATTTCAATATACAAAATTATGAAATTAAAACAATTCATACCGTAATTCACAGTTATTTCATTGTTTTGACTTTTCACTTCTGTGGCTGTCCTTGTGACTGCCTCGACATTTTTTTATCTTAATTCAAATATTCAAAAATGAAATATAAGAATACCTTGCAGATATATCCAGGTCTGATGATTCCTGTGCTACCGGGCCGAAGTTTTTCTGAGGTTCCAACGTTCCCGCTCACGCAGCCGGCCTCCGATAAGCCATACATCGATATAACGTCGATCATATTCGGTAGTCTTGAAAAAAAAATCATGTATCAGTGTGTACACGCAGAGGAAATGAAACTTCTTTGGCTTATATGTATTAATTTATGTAAACACCAGCTGTGACTCCGTACGAATGGATTCTTTTTGTTTTCGAACTGACTACGCTATTGATGAAGGCACTCAGCCGATTTATTTGGGCAACTAACTCAATGGTGCACGGCACACCTCGGCTTGGGCTGTTGCCTGACACATGCAATTCGCGACATATCTGAGCTAAGCTTAGCTACATATTCATATTTATATTGAAACATATATGTGTATCAAACATACATAACCCGACAACTCTTATATATTTTTTGTGTCGGATAATTTTTCTAAACTTTTCCAGTTCGATAAGGAAAAAAATAAAACCCTTCCACTTTCATGTGTAAGCGTGTGTGCGTGCACGTGTGTGGAGGTGATACGTGTAATGTTGTTGCAGTGTTCTAAGATTTTGTGTAACTGTATCGCGCAAGCAGTGTACTCAAGACTACAGACCGAACTACATTTAAGAAATGTCTGTCTGTCTATTTGTATCAACACGCATCAGTGCTAAAGTACTGGGTTCACAATAAAACCTTACCAAGAAAATCATAGCGCAAATCCTTGAGAGTAACTTAATTTTTGTTTCATTAAAATCGGTCCACTATATCAAAACTTATCCTAATTTGAATTACAGCTTGAGCTAATTACGAGAGAAGAGTAGTAATATATCCTAATATACACATCAAAAAAGTCTAAGTAACCTGTGTGATATTACAAATTTTACCCTTTATATTAATTAATTTCTAAGTATTTACTCAAACAAAGTGCGTAGATAAGTAAACTTTTTTTGTTATTGATGACATACTGGCTGGTTGTAAAAAAAATTTGATTATGTTTTGTTTTTACATAAAACTCAAATGACTGCGAATTTGTTTGAATTTAAGTGCGTTTTAATTGCTACGTTTAGTCTTGATTTTATAATTTTACTAACCATTTAAATAAAGTTAGCGACAAAATTTAATTGTTAGATATTCTTTACGTCATGAAGCGACGTCATTTGATGGCAGATGAAATGGAAAGAGCTATAGGGATATTGCAAGCGGGAAGTAATCAATCCCAGGTATCTCGACATTTTGGCATTCATAGAAGTGTTATTTGTCGTCTTTGGCAGCGCTATAATAATACAGGAGAATCCGCTGAACAGCATACAGGCCGTAAAAGTAGTACAACCACTCGGCAAGACCGGTACATACAACTGACTGCAGGACGCCAGCCGATGTTAGCCGCTCGAGAGATAAGTTTGAGGCTAAAAATGTCAAGTGGTGTTGATGTAAGTCCTCAAACTGTGCGAAATCGACTGCATGAGTACGGCCTACGAGCTCGACGCCCAATCAGGTGCCCACCAATACTTCACGGGAATGGCGCTCGTCGATATGAATGGTGTAGAGAACGCATAACATGGACCCAGGAACAATGGGATAAAATTATGTTTTCCGATGAGTCGCGATTCGGGTTTAAGCCTGATACAAGAAGGGTGCGAGTGTATCGTCGGCCCGGAGATACTGAAAAGCTCAGGTGCGTTCAGGAAGTTCATCCATACAGCGGCTCAACAGTTATGTTATGGGCGGGTATTATGAAGAACAGGCGAATTGAGCTCGTTTTTGTAAATGGAAACATGAATGCTGAAAACTACATTGAGGATAATCTCAGACCTTATGTCTACCCATTTGCACAAACCTTTGGCTCCGATTTCATGTTAATGCATGACAATGCGCGTTCACATACAGCTCGGCGAACCAGTGAATACTTTGCAACGGAGAACATCCGGATATTGCCCTGGCCTGCACAATCGCCAGATCTCAACCCCATCGAGCACGCATGGGACATGCTCCAGAGACGTGTTTTGAAGGACTTGGACGGAGCGACAACAACCCAATAGCTGAAGGATTTGCTACAATTCCATTGGGAGCGAATACCGCAAGATGACATAATCAGTCTAATTAATTCAATGAATAATCGTTGCCGACAAGTTCTGAATAGCAGAGGAAACCATACTTTGTAATAAAGTGTTCTATTCTTTCACAATAAATACATTTTCTTAAGAAATTTTATTTTGTAAAAAAAAGTTTAGTTTTGTAGCGTGCTGGCCATAAAAAATGTCTCTGGCCTTTTTGAAAAACAGCGACATATTCGTTGACATAGATACAAATTTTTCCTCGACAAAAGAAGTGGACATTAAAAGTTTCGATTGCAAAGTCAGTATTTGATTTTATCATAATATCACATCGAACACGCCCCAAAATTGGGATGTTATGTATCTTAGTTTCTACAGTATATTCTATATAGTGTTTATTTCTGTTATTAAAAGAACTTATAAAGACAACAGCTGTTATTTTTACATCATAGAACCCTAAAGATATTATTTTTAAAATAAAATACAACGTTATAATGTGAAGAACCATCCTAAAATTCTAAATTAGTGCATGTTGCTTAGACTTTTTTGATGAGTGTATTATAAAGCTGGAGGGTTTGTTTGGTTGAACGCGTTAATCTCAGGAACTATTTATCTGATTAAAATATCTTTCAGTGTTAGATAGCTCATTTATAGACGAAGGCTATAGGGTATATATCATCACGCTCAGACCAATAGGCGTAGAGCCCCAATGAAGAATGATTCAAAATCGGGGTTCCTCTTCCTCTTGAGCGCTTCCGCTGCGTGTGAGCATTAGCCCAAAGTAACTATTCCACACGGATGAAGTCGAGGGTAGTAGCTATCATAATTAATTTAGGGTTAGTAAGGTACCATAAGGTCAAAGTGGTCATAAAGCCAAGGACTTTACAAGAATCGACAATATTTACTTACTTGTCTCTGATTAATTTAATCTGATCACCCATTAACGACGTACTGGCGCTCAGGATGAACTCAACTGATGATGTGTCATAGTCGTTAAACTCTTGACTCTTGATCATATCCATAATTGTCGACGGTGATAACTGTAGCATTTGAATCTGAGAAAACAATCAATAAAATTTAAAATATTTCTGTCCGTTTTATCATCAGAATTACATATTAGGTCCTATGAAATTGCCGTTCTGCAGTACTGGCTATTTCAAATCAAAATAATTTTTGTTTGGCTAAGAATTCTAATTTCAAATTAATTTTATTTTAAAAATATGGAATTATTTTTCTAGAAGTAGTCATTTGTTTATTGATTAGTGTTACATTTTCATCGTATTTCAATCTTTTTTGTCATCATGGATACGTTAAAATTTTGGGTAATTATGGAATATGAGTACCGTCGTGGCAGCAACGCGGCACAAGCGTACCCGATTAGGCCTCCCACGGCAGCGGTTCAAGCCTAGGTTCGATTCCTCGGTAGGGAGCCCTTGAGTGCGTTGCTGGCGCGATGTGGTGACACACCCATACATCACTGCTACAACACTACACGATTACCTCCACACACGTGCACGCCTACACGCTACACATCTTGGTGGAAAGGTTATTTTTGTTAATTTTTTTTCCCTTATCGAACTGGAAAACTCTCCAAATTTTCGACAAAAATATATGGAGGAGTTGTTGAGGCGGATATGCTTGGTACACATATACGTTTCAACAACTCAAACATATATGAAAAGTTAGCTAGGTTAGCTAAGTTAGGTCGCGATTTTTGCATGCAACGGGCAACAGCCAAGCCGAGGTGTGCCGTGCACCCTTGAGCTGGTTGCCAATATAAAATGGGCTGAGTGCCTTAAGCGCTCGCCTTAGTAGTCCGGTGAAGCTGTTAAGACCTTGCTAGGTCAATAGCGTAGTCAGTTCGAGAAAAAAAAAAGAAAAAAGCGGCACAAGCGGCACGCAACATCGACAACGTTTACGGAGCTAACACTGCAAACCAACGCATCACCTGTTATTGGTTTGCTCGCTTCCGTTCTGGGAATTTCGACCTGAAAAATGTATCTCACGAGCGTTTGACACTTGACAATAATAAATGTAAACTTATTATTATCGAAATTGCATTTTTATGGATTTCAACATGATACGATTAGATGGTTTCATAGCTATATAACGCAATCGCTCGCAATACGTTGAAATACAACTAGATGATGGTTCTACAACTATCTCCTTTCCCCAACCAGTAAGACGAGGAATTCCACAGGGATCCATTCTTTGTCCGTTATTGTATATTATATACAGCGCAGACATTACTCACTGCTTACTTAATTGTAAATACCATATGTACACGGATGATATCCAATTATATATATCGTTTAAACAAGATGCACTGAGGTTTTCAATCCACAAAATTAATGAAGAACTTAGAAGGGTAATATCATGGTCAGAGTGTAATATTCTTGTACTTAATTCTTCTAAAACAAAATTCATTGTCTTGGGAAGTAAGGCGCAAATCAATTCAATATTGTCTGCTAATCCCGAGATCAAGATTTTGGGAAAAAACATTGAAAGGGTGGAAATAACCCGCAATTTTAGAATACTCTTCGACTCAGAACTGCGCTTTTTTTTATATCAAAGGAGGCAAACGAACTGGTGAGTCACGTGATGTTAATTGACCACCACCGTCCATAGACACTAGCGACATCAGGGACGTCACAAGTGCGTTGCCAGCCAGTATATGGGAGAAGGGGGAGGTGAAGGAAAAGGAAAGAGGAAGGGGCGTGGGCCTCCGGCTCTCTCACTGACCGAACGAAACACAACAATGCAAGCACTGTTATTTCACGTCAGTTATCTGTGAGAGGGGTGGTACTACCCCGGAGGAGCCGACCCATTCATGCTGAAACCAAAAATAGCTTCAGCGGGGCTCTACCACCTACAAAATGTTCGCTTCGAGGCGCACATCAATAGTATAATTAAGAACTGTTTTTTATAGATTAAAAGTTCTATATCGTTTCAGAAAATACCTTAGTATTACACTAAGAAAGATTCTTGTTGAAAGTTTAGTTCTCTCTAGATTAAATTACTGTGATGTTGTGTATGGCCCCTGTTTATTGTCAAGGACTGATCGACTGATTCAGCGGGTGCAGAACGCTTGCGCTCGGTTTTGTTTCCACATTCCCACCGCATTGATAACCGCAAGCGCTTAGCAAGTTGGTTGGATCCTGGTTCAGTATCTAAACAATGCCCTAAACGAAAACTTACCCCTAGTAAACTGATGGTCACTGTTTGGTGGTCTAGCGCCGTTGTGATTCATTATAGCTTCTTACCAAACGGGGTGAGCATTACTGCAGATGTGTACTGTGAAGAACTGAACACAATGATGGAGGAGCTGACACATCTCCAACCAGCATTGGTCAATCGCTCGTCTCCGCTGCTCCTGCACGACAACGCGCGACCTCATACTGCACAGCAGACGGTCTCCAAGTTGGAAGAACTGGGGTTGGAAGTTCTCCGTCATCCATCCTACTCACCAGACTTTGCGCTCACAGACTACTACTTTTTCCAGAATTTGGATAACTCCTTGGCGGGAAAAAAATTCAATACCCGAGAGGCAGTACAAAATGTCTTTGAAGAATTTGTTGCCTCCAGCTGATTTCGTTAAGAAGGGCATCAATAAACTGCCACTGCGTTGGCAAAAATACATTGATTGCACGGGTGATTTTTTTCGATTAATACAAATAAAAAATACATGAAAAAAAATCGTTACATTTTTTTCATACAAAACGGCAATTTCATAGGTAAAGATCTAATATAATAAAACAAGGTCTCCCGTCGCGTCTGTATGTCTGTCTGTTCGCGATAAACTCATAAACTACTGAACGGGTTCTCATGTTGTTTTCACCAGTGGATAAAGTGATTCATTAGTTTTTTTTTGTATATTATAGGCGGCACGCGAACAGGCGAGTCACCTGATGTTAAGTGATCACCACCGTCCACAGACAGTTGCGACATCAGGGGAGTCGCAAGTGCGTTGTCAGCCTGTGTTTGGGGGAGGCGAAATAGAGAATAGGGAAGGAGGAGTAGATGAGAGAGAAAGGAGGCGGGGCAAGCTGGTCTTCCGGCGCTCTTACTGATGCCATTTGTGTTGCAGTAGTCCATAGGCGACGGTAACCATTTGCCGTGGGCCGTCTGCCTGTTTGCTGACTTTTGGCATAAAAAAAACATGTTTCACCGACCCTACTTAACTGGGATAAGAGTAGGACTGTGATATCGTGCCGCCCCAATTATAGCGGAAGACGTACATCGTGGGATTTTAGTCCGTGGGTGTCGCACATAACCCACTCTCTCCTCGGGAAGGGTGGATATCCATAAAGGATTTCCCTACATTAAAAAAAAGACATTAAAGATTAATTAGTGTTAAGAGTTGGACTTTCATTACCTTTAAATCTTGTATAGATCTAAGCCAGTCTACAGGTTCGTTCCGTTGGCTAAATATGACAGTGGCGCCACCTCGCATATAGCACAGCGACATCTGCATTCCATAGTTGTAATACCATTCACGTGTGTTCAGAATTCTCTTACCAATATATCTAAAAAATAGTAATGATATGATACGCTATATCGCGTGATACAACATTCAGATATGTCATCTCCATACATTTTTCCGTTTTCTATTTGTGTTAGTGATTGTAGATAAGCAACTTCGCTAGGCCCCCTGCTCGCCTTTCACCTCATCTGCGTCTCTCTGATAGCTAAATTTGCGTTCTACGCATCTCATTCCGAAGTTTCACTCGGACTATGGCTGATTGAAAATGTAGATGAAGTCAAGTGTATTGCCTAGTCTTACTATAATACAACTGTAAGTGGGCCAAAACTGTACATATTTTTTTTTTTTGAAAATTATAATCGAGGTGGACTTTGGATATAGAAGCCAAAAATTATCAATTTACAATTTTTGTCTGTCTGGCTATCTGTCCCTGTGAACGGGTATCACTCAGTAAGTACTGCACCAATTTTGACGAAACTTGACACAGTAATAACTTATATTATAAAATAACATCTAGGATACTTTTTGTCTCATAAACTGCAATAGATTCTCCAGGGTAACGGATGAAAGTCAACAAATTGTAATTAATGAAATCCTTGACCGATTTTGGTAAATATTCTTTGTGCTGTATATAGTAGACAGATTAGGTAAACATTTAAGCTATATTTCATATCTTTATCGTTTTGTGTTCAGGGAGTCCCTGGTACTACATATCCGATTTTGATTTTTTTTTTTGTTAGATTGGTATATTATCCCCTCAGTGTTATAGACAGTGTTTATTTTGGTAAATATATACTTTCAATAGTTAGTCACAAGGAATGTAACTGAAATCGGGAAAAAAACATTTATCGCCAATATGTGTAGGTGAGCTTTTATCTTAGTTGTACGTGATGCTGCGAACGGGTTCTAGGCTTAAGATTTCTCACATACCAACTGGGTATATGTTTGAATGAGTCCCTGGATAGTTTGGATGTACGTGTCGCTGTAGTCGGGTTTATTATTTAGACTTATTTTGATTTTTCGCGCTTAACAATACAATTGAAACTGGTATTAACCGATTTGGTGCAGACAAAGTTGCACGGCACAGTTAGTAATTAGTACAAACAAAGTAATGATACTTACTCCCCACCAACAAACACTCTAGTGTTGGACAAAAAATTAAGATGAGTCAATGGTACACCTTTGGGCAGACCAGTAGTCCCGGAGGAGAACATGATAAACGCTCTATCATCCCAACCGTTGACCGGTATAGGTAGAAAGTCTTCCACATTGGTAACCTCTGTTACGAAGTCTGAGAATAGTATAGCTCCTGGTCTAGGCTCCTGCCCGTACAATATATACGTTATAACACCAGCCGAATCAAGAGTTTCTTTGTGCTTATCATATCCGTCTAACGAGCAGAACACTATTTTTGGCTTGGCTATATTCACTCGATACAGGAGTTGAGCTATGGATAAAAGAAATTCTTTAATTTTAGATACAATAACTATGTAAATTGGACTTGTCACTTGTAGGATTTTTGTAAAAAAAATTGTGTTTATGGGTAAAATCTGTAGAGCGCATTCAGTCTTATTTCAGCCTGTTCTGAGTTTACATTTGTATTCTCAATTTTAGCGTTTACTTTGATCGTGCTGAATTAAAATCAAGACATCAAATTGAAGGAATTACAAGAAACTTTGGTATTATACGAATATAAAGTATGACAAAATAAAAATGTATCAGTGACATTTCTATACTTTTTTGATTAGCATTATTGACGTGAAACATCTATACGCGGAGGTAAACCTGATTGTTGGCATGGCGACGTAAAACATGAAACTTTGCGCTATTAACGAAATACTCTAACACATTTGAAACCCTATCCCTATTATAAGATTAAGATTGATTTGTTGGCCTCTCGTTCTACTAGAGTTACGCGGCACGCGCCGATGACTTAGCTCTATTTGATAAATGCCGCCAAACACACCGCGTCTGCAGCTAGTTAAATTTTTGTATTTCGTCTTTCATGAAAGTAAATATTTATGTAACAAAATAAATAGTCATTACTTTATGGGACTAATTTGTAATGGTTTATCTTTTCATTATACCATAGCTGATTCCTGTCGTAATCTGTACTTTTATGCATATAACTTAGTCAAAACAATTTCGATGTTTCACATTTGCCAGGCGTCCCGTGACAGCTCATTTTTATATAAGATTACTGTTGGTTTGGTTATTCATTGCAGAAATATTAAAATGGTTTTTTTATTCTCGATTGAATTGATTTATAAATACAGACTCGATGCGCTATTTAAACAAAGGTAATCGCAAACTCGTAGGTGGTAGAGTCACGCTGAAACTATTATTTGTTTCAGCATGAATGGGTCCGCTCGTCCAGGATACTACCACCCCACACACAGAAAACCGACGTGAAGTAACAGTGCTTGCATTGTTGCGTTTCATTCGGTTAGTGATCGGATACCTACTATCTCCCTTTCCCGTCCCTCTCACCCAAACACAGGTTGGCAACGCACTTGCGAGTCACCTGACGTTGCAAGTGTCTATAGATGGTGGTGATCACTTAGAATCTGGTGACCCACCTGTTCAAAGAAACTAACCATAATGAGACTATAAATCCATAATCTTCGCTTAACTACTTACGAATTTTTCATATCAGACCGGTAATTCCTAATATTAGCGCGTACAAGCAAACATATTCTTGAGTTTTATAGTATTAGTATAAATAAATATACATTATATTACGCTGTATGTGCATCACTCGAAAACTGCTCGATGGATGTCGATCATTTTTTTTTTAGTCTACAAGAACCAAGCTATATAACGTAAAAAGAAAATGATAAAACATGTCCGCACCAGACCCCGGACGAACCAAACAATTCATGCTGAAACCAGTAATAGCTACAGTGTGACTTTACCGCTTAGTGGATTGACCGGTGAAATATCAATCCGATGTCCGCAAGTTCGAACCTCCGTTTGTACCAACGAATTTTCAAAATTCACGTCCATTCACTTAATTAAATTGGTAACACTAACGGCTGACGGAGAAGGAAATTATCGCGAGAAGTTTTGAGCTTGAGATATGTTCTTGTGGGAATTTTGGCGGGATCTTGGAATGCCATGTAGTGGTCGATATATTTTATCCATAAATCCTGTGTTTTTTGGATCTATATTGTGTAATGTCGTTGGTGCTTTACGTAATATAGTTTATTTATTGTGTACAAGTGAAGTGGATCGGAAATAATACCACGGAGCGTGGACTGCTATAAAAAGTCCCTGGAAAGTTTTAACAAGACGGCCACCATCTTGTTAGTTCATTGTAATTATATCAAGAAACTTGTAATATCGTTACTCACTTGGCAGTAATGGTCTACTAGATAACCGGTTGCCAACAATAAAATAGAAGAAGAAGAAGAAGATATGTTCTTGTAGTATACTACTGATGAGGGAAAACATAGAATTAAGGATTTCTCAAATTTGAAAATCGCCAATACCTCGTGGGCTGGCGTCGTGATTATGCCTGTACCATCTTTCTGGAAGAGGACTATGACCCTCTTTTTAAGTCATAGGGGGCAATCGAACTTATGGGTCATTTGCTGTTAAATGATCACCACTGTCCATAGACACCAACACGCCAGAGGAATTGTAAGTGCGTTGCCAGCCTGTGTTGTTTAGGGGGAAGGGTAGAGTGGCCCTCGATAAGACTGAGGCCCTATTGTTTCATGGGTCTCGGCGAGGTCCGCCTTCGGGGGCCCATATCTACGTAAAGGTCGTCTGTGTCGGGGTGGGAACCCAAATGTAGTATCTGGACCCTTACCTCTCTCAGATCGCGTATAGTCATGGCGGCAGCGGCGCTCGGACGACTCCTTCCCAACCCCCAACCGGGGGCCGGGTGCCATCTGCCGCCACCTCTATATGGAGGTAGAGAAAAGTAGAAGAACTAAGAGGGAGGAGATGGTGGAAAGGTGGAGGCGGGACCTGGCGGATGCACTTTACGGTCGATACACGATCGACGCTGTCCGCCCAGTCCTGCCGGAATGGTACCTGAGGGGATGGGGCTCCCTGACGTTCCGTCTGGTGCAGGTGCTGACCGGGCACGGATGCTTCGGTTGGTACCAGCACCGGATAGCACGCAGGAAGCCGACCGCTGTGTGCCATCAGTGCGGCGTTGAACCGGATACCACGCAGCACACTCTTTCCGAGTATGCTGCGTGGGGGGAGTGGCGCCGCACTCTGGCTGCGGCGGTAGGTGGTGAACTCTCGCAGACGAGCGTCGTAAAAGCTATGCTCCGCAGCAAGAATGTATGGAATATTATGGCCTCCTTTTGCAAGGAGGTCGTCTCGCAGAAAGAGGCGGCGGAGAGGGTCCGTGAGCAAGACCCTCACAGTGGCCGTCTCCGCCAACAAAAGACAGGCAGGAGGAGGCGGCAGTTTAACCGCTGGGGTTGCACGATGAACTTTATAGAGATCTCGTGCCGTCCCAACCATAGCGGAAGACGTACACCATGGGGTTTTAGTCCTTGCGAGTCGGACATAGCTCACCCTCTCCCCCGGAGGCTGGTATATCTGTTAGGGATTACCCCACGTAAAAAAAAGATAGGTCGCGAATTACATGAAACAGACAACAGCCCAAGCCTAGGTGTGCCGGTCATCTGGGCATCGAGGGCCTCTCCGTTAGGAGGACGGTAACCGGGTCTCGGATTCTTCGAGTCCCCGGCCCGCAACGTGCGGAGGGTGCTGTCCTTCTAGCCCAAAGGCTTCGGGAGTTGCTGCTGGACACGATGAGCGTGCATACGCCGGTGAAAAGGGCGGACGTCCGCATTCTCGGCCTGGACGACACCGTCATGGTTGAGGAGGTTGTCGCGACGGTGGCACAGAAGTCGGGAGAGAGCCGGCCTTAATTAAGAACGCACGTTCGGCTCTGGCATGGGTAGTGTACACGTCTCGCTACCTGTCGCCTCAGCAAGACTGCTGCTGGAGGATGGTCGCCTCCAAGTGGGTTGGTGTGTGGCCCGCGTGCGGCTACTGGAGCAGAAGCTTTTGCGCTGCTTCAAATACTTCGCCGTGGGTCACACCCGCACATTGTGCCCGTCGGAGGTAGACCGGAGCAGCCTCTGTTTCCGGTGTCGGCAGTCCGGCCACAAGGCAGCGGCTTGTGTGCCGCCGGTGGAAGGGGTGCCGAGCACTTCATGGGGGCGCGAGCTGTAAGCCGCCTCCCGTGAAAGGCCTCCTATATCCACCAGGGCCACGACCTTCTTAGAGGTCAACGTAGATGCTGGGTGGACGTGGGGAGGTTCGCCTCCTAAGGGGAGATCGGTCGGGGGGCTGGTGTATGTATCCATAAGGGTTTTCCCTATGTAAAAAAAAGGTGTGCCGGGCATTCTTGAGCTAGTTTTCAAAATAAAATCGGCTGAGTACCTTTAGCGCTCGCCTTGGTGGTCCAGTGAACCTGTTAAAACCTTTCTAGGTCAATAGTGTAGTCAGTTTGAAAAAAAAAATTCTTACAGGTTGATAATGTTTCATTAGTAGTGACTATGAACGCTTACAATAAAAGAAATACTCACCTCCCCCATACGTTAAGTCGGATGGTGAATAGGTCGCACCGGCACACACAATTCCTAGCAACGTGGGCATAACCTCTAACTTCTTTTCGCTGCATATGCTGACCACGTCTCCCTTTCTAACCCCCATACGTGTGAGAGAGAGAGCTACACTAGCGGTTCGCCGCGCGAGTTCAAGATATGTGACCTTCTCGTTCGTGTCCGAATTAATCTGTAACATTTCAAATGCTCATTAGAGATTAAAAACTCGCCGTTAATAAAAATGGCGGCTTTTAAAATCATAAATCATACGAATTAATTACCCATTAGATCGAAAAAAAAAACGACGAATAAGCTTAAGGAACGAAGGTTCTTACGCTTTTTTTTCAATGCCAAAGGTAATATGACACGGAGATTTAGATTGTTTATATTTGTATGATTTCGTCACGTAAGAAAAAAGCATTATACAGGTATACATAAATCTATTTTTATTTCTATGAAATGTATATATTTTTATTGAAGACAAAATTTCTTTAGCCGCTTTGAGCGATTTAAAAAAGAATTTTGTAGGGGAAAAATATAGGGCTCGCATCACCGATTACCTCGGCATGCTTGTGGCGTATTGCGCTCGTGCCAGACATTGTATATGCTCGATTTTATCATACGCGTGTCTGAATTTTTGGATGGGTAAAACCTTGCGATTTCGCGTCACTGACCGACACCCACGACATCGACATGCTCGTGTCGCGTTGTGCTTGCGTCAGACTAGGGACGCGTAGTATAGCCGGCCGAGGGCAACGGAGAGGTGAAGGCGTATTCGATCTCATGCCTCCCTAACGAACCTTCAGGTGGCGGGCGTGGGGGGCGCCCGTCACCAGTAGGTAAAGGCCCGTGCGGCAGAGCACGGCTTTTAGCTGCCGCTCCACGTGAGGAGCATAGGAAGAACCTTCTTCCTGAGAAGTGGTCCCCGTTTCTACCATCCACGGGAGATCCCAGCGCGTAGTCAGGGCAGCGGAGTTTTGCTAATCGTCACCCCGAACCCTGGTTTACATTCGCGCTAAGCGGCCGAGGGGTTTTTAGTCGGTAGGAGTCCGACATAACCCTCACGTTGTCCGCTGGCAGTATCCTACGTAGGATATTCCCCTCGATAAATAAATAAAATAAAAATAGGGACGCGTAGTATCGTCTGCGTATATGTTATATTGATATTTATACTGCACTTGTACAGACCCTCATATTGTTACGGACAGCTGAGCCTATTATATTTAAAATGTATGAAAAATATCGTATCTAGAATTTGTGTAATGACGTAAATTCTCTTATATAAAATAGTAAATGAAACGTAATGCGTGTTATGTATTAAATATGAGCCTTATGAAGCTAAACATTTCTGAGAAATAAAGTATATCTCAATGGTAATGTAATGTTTTAAGAAGTAATGTTTCGTATACAGTAGTCCGGTGAAGCTGTTAAGACCTTGCTGGGTCAATAGAGAAGTCATTTCGAAAAAAAAAAAAAAAAAAGTTTTGTATATAAATTATCGTAGAAAAATGCCGTAAAAATGCCGTGTTAATGGAAAATTTCTTGTGTTAATGTATCTTGAGTCGTAATGTCTTAAACTACATAAAGAGGAACTAATAATTCCTTATATAAAAGCACTAGCCTCTGCCCGCGATTTCTTTCGCGTTCTCAAAAGGAAAGACATCCCGATTTTAAAACATTTTTCATCTGTGCTCCGCTCCCATTGGCCTTAGCGTGATGATAGCTTATAACCATTCTCGATGAATGAGCTATATAACACTGAAAGAATTATTCAAATCGGACCAGTAGTTCCCGAGATTACCCCCTACAACGTAACAACATCACAACGTCACAAGCTCACAAACTCACAAACTTTACCTCTTTATAATATTAGTATAGATGTAAATGGTAAAGTAAATGGTCTTCTGTAAGTCCGTTACATTTAAAAACATCGGTTACAATAATCTGAATTTAACAGCCAAAACTAATTATTATTTTTATTTGAGTAAAATCATACAGAACCACCACGCAAAATGTATCGTCGATTTATAAAAACTATATAATTGTATGGTAAATCGCGGTGCCCGTAAGACGCGAGTAATGTACTAATTGTAAGCCTGTAATTGTGTATGTATGTATATATGAAAAAATTGTGTTTAAGGACGACGACAGGAGTTCCGATCCAGATTTGGTGGCGAACGCACGTGTCCGATATCTCCTTTGTTCGAGATCTTTTGTTCTCGATTTTATTGTGTTTTGTGGGTGCTAAGTCGAGTGCAGCTGTGGTGCACGTGTAGAAGATCTACCTGAGTGAGTGAGTCTTTCCCTTATTTAATGGCCCTCAAATTTATTAAAAGCCTTAGGAACGATTTCCTAGCGAATGCAGTCGACGAAAACGTCGGCATTGGTCGACGCCATTCTCGCGCGTCACTGTGTCCCGCCCGAGGAGGACGTTCAATATGTGCCCCGCGTGGCGACAGTCAATAGGTACGCGCTCCTCAATGATTCGCCTGCGTCACCGCTGAACCAGGCGGATAGAGGCCATTCACCAAGCTCCAGCTCGGAGGCCAGCTCCGAAATGCAGTTAGACATAGTGACGCCCGCCGCGTCTCTCATGCCCGCCATTACCGCGCCATCCGCAAATTCTGCGCCTTCTGCGCATGACAACAATTTTCAAATCGTTTTACATCGGAAACTTTCCCGCCGCTGATCACGCTCCTCCGACTCCGACACGGGTACCGAACGCCCGGCAGAAAAAGTAGTTCGAAACAAAGATGGCGCCCGTGCGCCCGCCACGGCTATACCGAGCTCGAGCAGAACTACTTCCTTCTAGCTCTCGCAAGTCGACGCTATGGACTTCGAAGCGGTGACCAAGAAATCCCGCGCACCGCCTCCGGTTATAATCCAGGACAAGTCCCAGTGGACGTCCATTTCAAATAGATTAAAGATTCAAAAAATAATTATACGACCGCCCTAAGCACCTAAGCGGGTATCCAGAATAAGGTCCCTTCAGTCAACGATTTCCGACAGGTAACCAAATTCCTTCGGGAAGCCAAGTTGGCCCATTTTACCTTCACTCTTGAGGATGAACGCCTCCTCTGTGTAGTGATTCGCCGTGTTCCGGCCGAGATTAAGGAGCAAAATTTTCCTGTCAGAGAGATACATCGAATGTACCACCCACAAACTCGAACGCCCTACCGTATGGTCTTGGTCCTCCTAGACCGCTCTCAGAAGAGTAAGGCTATATTTAGCCTGACCTCCGTTTGCAACCTCAACGGCATCACCGTTGAGCCTCCTCGAAAAACCCATACTCCGTCGCAGTGTCACAAGTGTTACGGCCACTCGGCGCGTAACTGTCACCTCCGCCCAGGGTGCGTCAAGTGCCTAGGTAATCACTCCACAAAAGGAGTGCGGGCGTACACCCACCACCCCTGAGCCTCCCAGTTACGTGTTGTGCGATAACGCGGGACATCCCCCGAATTATCGCAGTTGCCGCCGCGCACACAACGCCCTCGTTAAGCAAAACAGGCGCCCAAAGCGCCTGAAGCCGCTGCCCGCCCTCCGCCTCCACCTCTCATGTCTAAGCAGGCTTTCCCTGGCCTACCGGGCGTTTCTCGCACCCCGGCAGCACCCGCACCCGCATCTCACGCGGCGCCCTCTGCACCGCGCGCGCTCCAACCCGGGCGGGCCCCTCTGGCCTCCTTGGCACCCCGATCCCAGCCCCAGGCCCCTAGGCCTCAGGCTCAACCCCCACAGGCAAAGCCAGCACAGGCCGCGTCAGCCTTTGTTTTTGGCCTCACCGGGGTTGACTGGATTCACCAGCTTATCCTGGAACACGACATGCAAGAAATACTAGATTTCTATACAATTCTCCAGACCAAGGAAGGAGTAGGCCAGCTCAGCGCGTTCGCGAAATACATAGGCATTGCCACGATGCTGCAACGCCTCGTCCGTGAAACTCACAATCGTAAATAAATAAATTCGCGGCTATGAATAAAATAAAACCGCGCAGTCTATCTCTTTAGTTTTACAACGCAAGATCCCTTAGGACACAGCGCGATCTATTAGCTGCCTTTTATGTAATAGACAGACAGATAGATCGATCGCGAATTACAACATATTTAGAAATGCTCGTGTTACTCGCAGGGTGGTACCTTAATTTACTATAAACGATCACTTTATTGTATGCCGATAGATTCGCCCGTTCTATCCAATATGGAAGTGCCAGTATGCAAATTAGGGATGACAGGTCATCCGTCTGATATATAGTATCCGCGTATCTCTCGCCGAATAGAGAGCTATTACAATCCGATTTAGAGGCGATATTCCAGTTAGGAGACTCCGTTATTATTGCGGGGGATCTCAACAGCGGGAACGTCATTTGTCAACAATCCGACTACTTCTCGAAACGAGAAGACACCAGACAAAGTGACGATCTCGCGTTTGACGTCATAGCCCCTATGGAACCCACTAATTATCAGGACAACTGTCGCCCCACAGTCTTAGACATAGCTATTTTAAAGAATGTCACGCTTCGGTTACAACTTATTCAAGTCGTACACGAACTTGACTCCGACTATCGCCCGGTAATATTACAGCTAGGTTCAAGTACAGACACCACCCTCCGCCGGTAAGGGTGGCCGACTACGCGAAACTCGAACGTTATTAAAAGTTAGTGTATTAGTGTCAAAAGCTGACGCGGATCTGACTATCGATTCCCTGGTCAGCTATCTCCAGACCGCCGTCAAAGAGACCTCGAAAGAGGTACAAGCGGTGAATGATCGCCGCTTTATACTCCCAGATGACGTGAGAGCGCTGATCACGGAAAAGAACGCTGCGACTCGAGCTCACGACACGTACCCGTCTGTTGAAAATCGCGATCGCTAACGGTTATTATGCAAACAGGTTAAAGCTCGCATGGCAGAGATCCGGTCCGACAGGTGAGACAGGCTTCTAGAGAGTATCCAGCCATCTCACTTGGCGTACTGGAAGCTCGTGCGATCATTAAAGTCAGGCGTGACAACTCCTATGCCCCCTCTCGACAGAAGCGCCGGGTTGCCTCCCGCGTTCGATTATTTAGACAAGGCGGAGTCTCTCGCAACGAGTTTAGAAAAATAGTGTTCACCAAACACAGCCAATACTGATTCTATACATATTGGATCGATCGAGTCCTCGGTAGAGCGCGCACAAGCGTACCCCCGGCGGATACTTTAACCCTTGTCACCTTTGATGAAGTATCGGATGCCATCAAGTGTTTAAAGCTTAGGAAATCCCCAGGTCCCGATGGGATCAGGAACGAAGTACTGAGACTCCTTCTTGATCGCATCATAGCTCTATTGGTCTGCATCTTCAATGCGGCCATGTCCCAAGATAATTTTCAGCCGACTGGAAGAATGCCGTAGTGATAGGCATTCACAAGCCCGCCAAAAAGGCTACGCTTCCCGATAGCCATCGCCATATTAGTTTATTAGATACGTTAGGTAAATTGTACGGGTGGCTCCTTGTGAACCGTCTCCAGACCTCCATAACAGAGTTAGATCTGTTGCCACCTGAGCCGTTCGGATTTCGAGCCGAACACTCTTCACTCTCAATCAAGTGCTCTGGCTCACGGAGTACATTTTCTCGAAATTTAATACGGATCCGGATCCTACACCGTATCCGACTAATCCTAATCTGAAACGCTCAATAGAAGTCTTTATCGATGTCGCGAAGGCCTTCGATAAGGTCTGGCGTTCAGGGCTCATACATAAATTGATGATGTTCGTATCTCCGATAGATTAGTTAACATAATACGCGACTATCTCACCAATAGGTCCTTCCGCTATAGAGTGGAAGGGGAATTGTCCTCATCCCACCCGATTCGCTTGGGTGTGTCCCAAGGTTCCATTCTGGCACCCACACTCTTTAATCTGTTCGTCAGTGACCTACCTCAGCTTCCGGAAATAGAGATAGGTTGTTATGCTGGCGATAAAATCGTCTGTACTTCCGGTTGGCATCCGAAAATTCTTAAGACACACATCGAAAAAACCGTTAGCACACTCGGTTATTGGTTTATTCGATGGTGTATAGAAGCAAATCCCGATAAAAGTGCCGCGATATTTTTCGACCCGATATCCAATAAACATGAACGCAAACTCGCGCCTATTAAATTGTACGGTACACAGATTCCTTGGGCCAATCAGGTTAAATACCTAGGGGTTACGTTGGATAAACGCCTCACTCTTAAACGACACACAGAAATAGTTAGAAATGCTATGGTCATGGGTCGGTTCATTCGTTTATTTCTCACGAGAATAAGATGTCCATCAGACATAAGCTTAGGTTATATGTGTATTCGTCCTATTCTAACATATAGTTCACCCGTTTTTGCAAACATGGTGCAATATAATTTTGAAAAATTACAAATGATTCAAAACCCATTCTTACGTAAAGCCACTGGTGTCCCACCGTACGTTCGGAATGAGGATCTCCACAGAGGCCTGGAGATGCCTACTATCTGAACGTATGTAAAATCATTAACTTCTAGATATTTTTAAAAAGCCGCGAATCATCCCAGTCAGTTAGTGGTATCCGCCTCGAATTACGAAACCGCATCAAACGTTCCGCGTTACAAAAGACGACCGCGACATATTTTCACCGAACTTCTCGCTAAAATAAAGGCAGCGAACGATCAGTACCAGCCTGTTTCTCCAAACAAAGGGTATCCACGCCCACGCCCACGAAACCACAGATCACGACGCCGAGGTCTGGGGGTAAATTTTGCTCCCGTGCACCAGACTAGGTCCCCCTCAGCAGCGGCTCAAGCCTAGGTCCGTTCCTTCGGCGTAGAGCTCTTGAGTATGCTGCTCGCGCGATACAGTGACACAAAACCTTACATCACTGCTACAACATCACACACATCAGCTATACACACGTGCACGCCTACACGCTTACACGCTGTTTTTCTTTTTCAGATAAATAAACGACAAAGAGTTCTACCCTTATTTTTTCTTGTCCTATGCTCCTATATAGTTTAGAGAAATTTATCCGACACAAAATACATATAGGAGTGCTTGTTACACATTTTTCAGTAACTCATATATGTATATCTAGATAGCTTAGCTTAGGTTAGCTCAGATAGGTCGCGATTTTTACACAAAACAGGCGACAGCCCAAGCCGAGGTGTTCCGTACACCCTTGAGTTAGTCGCCCAAACAACCTAAATCGGCTGAGTGCCTTCAGCGCTCGCCCCAATAGTTCGGAGAAGCTGTAAAGACCAGGTCAACAGCGTAATCAGTTCGAGAATAAAAAAAGTTTAAACCACTGGATCTCAATACACGATTACCAAAGTGTAAAAGTATTCCTGAAGTTATAAATATACAGTCCACATCGAAGTTCTGCTGCTGTGTTTTTACTGGAGAACCCGGAGGAGACCATAGACCCCAGCAATATATGTGATTACTTAATAAGCATTATAAAATGTATATAATAAAATTATTGCTCGAAATCCCAATAAATTTGAAAACCTAACTAATGTTAATAACTGCAATTTACAAATTATGAAATATAAATAATTCAGCTTACATTAATTTAAACATTCAAAAGAGAACACGGTTGGTCCGTTGCTTTGCGTTGTCACTTGCATACGTATTGAGGGACATACTTATACAGCGCGACTGGTTAGTCGTCAGCAATACTTTTACAGAATAATCATTACTCGATTCTCGTTCTAAATCAATTTAAAAAATAGGTGCTAAATATTTCACCTATTTATCTACAGAAAAACCAACTGATACACACTCAACTTCTGGTGATTTACGCCAAAACGAACTGATGTAATAATCAGGAAAGTAATGAATCACACCGTATCACGCCTGCGCCCCGCTTCTCTTTGTTCGACCGTGCGGCGTTCCGACGATAAACAGTTACGTAATAATTAACCTTGGAAAGCGCCCCTTTAATGTTGTTCATTGAATCTAGATGTGATTTTTTACGTTTAAAAGTAACGTTCCCAAACTTTTAAAAGTTTTAGAATAAACTAAGGTACTTGTTGCAGCTGCGTAAATCAGTAATTAGGAAATATCGTGTCAGCGAGGGTAGGAGCAATTGTTTGTTCATCGCTCCCGGTGCTCGTGTAGCCGCCATCAGTTCGATCGCACACATCGTATGTGAAGCGCATGCGCCTTAAATAATCGTGGGATCTTCGTGACGCAATAACCCATTTGACCTTCGCAACTCGTCGACGCCGACCACAGGCATCGCACCTCGCACCAACCGATGTTTGATAACTACATTTGTTACTGGCTCTCGCTGTCATCGTCATATTCGCATCACTGGTGGTTCCCGATCGCGGGATAATCACCAGTACACTTTGTTGTTTATTAGTATTTGTTTTGGTATTATTAATTTATATGTTAAATGTGACCATGAACTACCAAAGGATTAAAGGGTATTAAACTTCCAACAATCACGTGGTATACGAAGATACATTTGAATTAAAAATACGATATTAAAAAAAAAAAACAAAGAAATAATACTCACCAACGCTGTGACGTCTCTGTATTGAAGCATTCGATCGATCATCTCTTTACCTATGTGCATATGAGCTGGTACTTCAACCGTCTCGTCGCCATATATGTAGAACTTATTCCGAAGCATTTTAATAGCTCTGTAACCAATAACCTCATCTAAGGTTGATATACTATTAAATAATCGTCCCGACTAACGGTGGTACTAACAAAAAAGTGTGTGTGTCTTTATACACACGCGTTAAAAGTTATACTTCTTTGGCGTAACAATATAAAAATCTTTTCAAAAATTTTATCTTTCACCTTATTCTACGTTTGTAGAAAAAACGACACTAACGATAGAAAGAAAGTATTTAATACATTGAAAGTTTTAATACAAAGAAATACAAACAACAAATACAAAGAAACAAAATGTTGACTATAGCTATCTTCAGGGTGTCGGTTTTTCGTGACGGTGTGCGCACGCATCGTAATAACTTGAGGGTATCGGTTTTCCGTGACGGTGTGAGCGCACATCGTAATAACTTCAGGGTGTCGGTTTTTCGTGACAGTGTGCGTACACATCGTAATAACTTCAGGGTGTCGGTTTTTCGTGACGGTGTGCGTACACATCGTAATAACTTCAGGGTGTCGGTTTTTCGTGACAGTGTGCGCGCGAATCGTAAAAATTTACTCTCATCATTTTTTCCTAACGTGCCAAAAGAAATATAACTTCAAAAAAATGAAACCAAATCATTGCTTTGTAATACGATATTTTATTTTTCATTTTTGACTAGCCTCTGCCCACAACTTCGTTGCCGTGGACTAGTCATTTTGGGCTAACGTTAACACGCATTGGAATCTTTCAAGAGGAAACGATTTCGAAACATTTTGCATTGGTGCTCCCCTCCTATTGGTCTTAGCGTGATGATATAAACCTATAACATTTCTCGATAAATGAGCTACATAACATTGAAAGAATTATTCAAATCGGACCAGTAGTTGCTGAGATTACCCCCTACAACGTCACAAACTCACAAACTTTACCTCTTTATAATATTAGTATAGACAACCGATATTCTAGTAGATTAGTACTGCCATCGTCGATTTAATAATGATATTACAAATTTCTTACGATCATTTCAATTAATTAACAAGATGGCGGCCGGATTGTTAGAATTTTGGAGTTTTTCTGCCAAGTCAAAGTTTATGCTCCGTAATATTATTTCCCATCCACTTGTGGGCAATAATCGAACTATATTACGTAAAAACTTCACCAATATAACAATATATAGTTAAATAACACAAGATTATGAATAAAATATAAAATCAACTATATGACATTCTAAAATATCGCCAGAAACATCTATACGACGCGGTCTTAATGAAACTTAATGGCAACTTAACAAATAATTGACAATCTTTTCAATATTTTGTTTTTGTTCTTTCTTCTTTCTGATCTGTCAATACTTTTGGACAACTCTTTACTGTCTTTTAACTCACTAAAGCCCGGTTTCTGAATCACATTTATCTGTTCAATAGCGTTATCGGTTCGATAAATTGTCAAATAGGGTTCCTGATAACACAATCATACGATAAACCTACGTTAAGCTTAACTGGACAATCTGGGCGTTTTTTTTAACTTTATTTTTGGCAATCATTCTTTCAAATTATTACTGCCATTGTATCTCAGTAATCTCAGTAAATTTACGTTTTTCTTAATAAAAAAAATACCAGCTTATGCTATATATAATCAAGTTTAAATGGCATAAAAAAAATTCAAGTTATGTTTACTGCATCTGAGAAAAAAATTATTTAGTTATGAACAAAATTTCACCATTTTCTGTTAATTACGTAGACTTTAACTCCTATGGAATACGGTCCAATTTTTCCTTTACTAGCCTCTGCCCGCGACTTCGTTCCCGTGGAATAGATACTTTGGGTTAACGTTAACCCCAGAAAGAAAACCCCGATTTTTAAATATACTTCATTGGTGCTCTGCTGTTATTGCTCTTAGCGTGATGATATATAGCATATAACCATTCTCGATGAATAAGCTATATAACATTGAAAGAATTTTTCAAATCGAACCAGTAGTTCCTGAGATTACCCCCTACAACGTCACAACATCACAACGTCACAAACTCACAAACTTTACCTCTTTATAATATTAGTATTGATTTATATTCGATTGAAACAAAATTATGAAAGACGGATTCACGTCGTGTTAGACTTAGGGATGATCGATATTAGAAAAATATCGATGTTAACATCGGTTTAAAAGTATTGATGTACGATAAACATCGATAGCAAAACATCGATGTTTTCGCTAGCAATTAAATCTCTGTAAAAAAACTAACTTTATCGGGTGTTTTCCATATTGTTAGTACCGTTGCTGGTACAGGAGTTGGCCAGCGTTCATAAAAGGTCATGCAAAGAAATAACGTTTTTTTTTCGAATTGCTTACGCTAATGACCCAGCAAGGCCTTAACAGTTTCACCGCACTACCAAGGCGATCGCTTAAGGCACTCAGCCGATTTTATTTTGGCAACCAGCTCAAGGGTGCACTGCACACCTCGGCTTGGCTGTTGTCTGTTGCATGCAAAATAGCGACCTACCTAGCTAACCTAGCTAACTATTCATATATGTATGAGTTGTTGAAACGTATATGTGTTACCAAGCATACACGCCTCAACAACTCCTCCATATATTTACTATCGGAAAATTGAGAGTTTTTCAGTTCGATAAGGGAAAAAAAGTTAACCCTTCTACTTTCATGTGTAAGTGTGTAGGCGTGCACGTGTGTGGGGGTGATCGTGTAGTGTTGTAGCAGTGATGTATATTTGTGTGTCACCGTATCGCGCAAGCAACGCACTCAAGGGCGCCCTACCGAGATGACTTCCTCGCATATACTGTCTACATGTAACTTTTTTTTACTAGCTGTGCCCGCACTTTCAGCTGCGTGGAACCTTATGCAAAGAACAGTGATTAATATAGCCATCTAACTGTATTAAGTCCATTTACTTATAAGCCTTAGTAGTCCGGTGAAGCTGTTAAGACCTTGCTGGGTCAATAGCGTAGTCATTTCGAGAAAAAAAAAATCTTTTACTTATCTACTTTGCTCACGTACTTATACCACGTCGTCATTAAAATTACAATAACTTCTATTAAAAACGACCCGATTTTAATGAAATAAAGACTGAGTTATTCTTGAAGATACGCTTTATGATTTTTTTGGTTTTATGTGAACCCAGTGTTCGAACTAATTATGTAACGTGTTTTAGTTTGTCGTTAAGAGATGGCGCTACATTATTGTTAGCTCGCGCTTGTATGAGGTCGCTGTCTTTTAATGACATACAGCTGTCGATCGGACATTCTTCAATTAGCCAGGTGCCCCCAAATAAACAAGTGTCCTCTTGTGTGTTTATTGTCTAAGTCGTTGTTTTGGTCGTGTTGGTCGAAAAAGTGTTGGTCGACAAAATTTTCGTAAACACCCAGTAATTTAGCAGTGACGCGTGTTTATACAAACATACATATAGACATTTCTAAAATTGATTGAAATGTATTCTATTATTTATTCCTAGACACCTGAATTTTTGTTTTTTTTCAAGAAAATCAAAATACTACAGACGCTTTATATTTCCATTCTTATTACATGTATAGAATTAAATTGAATATGAATTAATATTTCGATAGAAGATTCATTAATCAATTTATACTAATATTATAAAGAGGTAAAGTTTGTGAGTTTGTGACGTTGTAGGGGGTAATCTCAGAAACTACTGGTCGGATTTGTATAATTCTTTCAGTGTTATATAGCTCATTCATCGAGAATGGTTATAGGCTACATATTATCACGCTAAGACCAATAGGAGCAAAGCACAGATGAAAAATGTTTCAAAATCAGGATTTTTTCCCTTTTGAGAACTGCTGCGTGTTAGTGTTAGTGTATCTATTCCACGCGAACGAAGTCGCGGGCAGAGGCTAGTACACTATATAAAAACGTGTATAATTACTGCTCCGAATGCCAACAGATGTGAAATCCAGACTTAAGATAATAATTTCAATTTACAAATAAAAAACAATACAAAATTCACACTACAATTAATTTAACAATTCAAAACAGAACGCACAGTTCTTTTATTGTTCTCAGTTATCTCTTCTGTCGGCAGTCCGTATGACTCGCTCCATTTTTTTATATGAATATATTTTAACCGAAATTCTACAACTTTAGAAGAAGATGAGAAACTTCCTACCACAAATACTATATAATATCACAGCATCTTACCTGATTATAAATACGTTGAAGTACAGCGAAGAAACTCGACAGTTTAGGATCGTAATATCAATCGATATGAACAGATTGTATAGAATTTAACACAATCGAACGATATCTAAACCGTGTTAGATAAAAATTTATTGCCAATAAACGTAACGAATTGATAAAATCTAATTGCATTCTGTTCAAGTTGTAAAATGCGTTATTTTATCTCAAATGTAGATAGCTATTGTACCTGATAGCCTTGACTTCGTATAAGTAGCTTTATTAATAAACTAGCCACTGCCCGTGTCTCCGTCCGTGTGGAATAGTTACTTCAGGTTAACGCTTACATGCAGCGAAAGCTCTCAAAAGGAAAAAAGAACCCGATTTTCAAATATTCTTCATTAGTGCTTTGCTCCTGTTGGTTTTAGTGTGATGATATATAGATTACTAGCCTCTGCCCGCAACTTCGTCCGTGTTCTCAAAAGGAAAAAAAAACATCCCGATTTTAAAACATTTTTCATCTGTGCTCCGCTCCTATTGGTCTTAGCGTAATAATATAGCCTATAATCATTCTCGATGAATGAGCTATATAACATTGAAAGAATTATTCAAATCGGACCAGTAGTTCCTGAGATTACCCCCTACAACGTCACAAACTTTACCCCTTTATAATATTTGTATAGATTATACATAACATAGTACGACACATTTTTATAGATTCGTTTTTATTGGATGCACAGACATGAGCGTCATTTTCAGACGTTACCATCGTTCACATATTAATCCTCCCTATAATAGCTTTTATGTATTAAGACTTGACGTGACACTTGAACTTACTATCTGGCAAATTGGTAACGTGCTTTGGTACTATGTTATAAAATGTAACACTGTTACCTAAGAAACTGTTACTGGTCTTAGTGAACCTCAAAGACATGATCATCATTCACATATTGATCTACTCTATAATAGCCTTTTGAAACCAAAGCCCGCTTAAACTTACAGTTCGGCAAATCGGTAATATGCTTTGATAGTTTGTTATAAAACCTAGCACTATTATCTAAAAAACTATTACTGGTTTTACTAAACCTGACATATGGAACGACCAATTTGTTTCTTTCTAGTATTTAGATCATGCCGGTCTTTTACAAAATCCAGTTTTGCAAAGTTTACATACATTAAATCATCAAATATTATTTTATTCCCTGCACGTGCTCCTCGGTCGGTGCTAAAGAGTAATGTAGAGCCACGCTGAAGCTATTGCTGGTTTCAGTATGAATGGGTCGGCTCACCCGGGGTAGTATTACCCTCTAACAGAAAATCGACGTGAAGTAACAGTGTTGCATTTCGTTCGGTCAGTGGGAGCACCACAGGCCCTTCCCAGTCTCCTTTTCCGTCCCCCTCTCCTTTCTCCTCCACTCTCTACCTATATACAAATTGGCATCACACTTGTGACTACTCTGGTATTGCTGGTATCTATAGACGGTGGTGATCAGTTAACATCAGGTGATCCTCTTTTCTCTTTGCCTCCTATGGTATAAAAAAAAGTATGAAAACATGAGTCGCCAATAATTGCATAAGTCAGGTTTAAGCAGATGTGACCCAAGTGTTTCTTTGCCTAAGTGATATATGTATATAAAAAAAAAAAAACAAATATTTGTCCGCTGCACCGTTCCACATACATAGAGCCTCGCAGCGACAAATAGAATAATCAATCAAGCGACGATATGAAAATATTAATACTCTGTAGACACCATATTTTTATTATAAAAACGAGCAGTTAGAGCAATTTACAATATGGAACCTCGTGAATCTTTAAAGACTAAGTTCAAGGAATTCGGTATCTCAACTCTGCCTTCCCAATACATTCTTGATAATTTAATGTATGTCCGAAAGAACCTTGATAAACTGGATTTTGTAAAAAGGCCGGCATAGTCTAAATACTAGGAACCGTGACAAACTGGTTATCCCATGTTTTAGACTTAGTAAAACGAGTAATAGTTTTTTGGAAACTAGTGTACGGTTCTATAACAAAACTCCAAAGGATATTACCGATTTGCCTGATTGCGAATTTAAGCGCCATGTCAAGCGGGTTTTGGTCTCAAAAGGCTATTATAGAGTGGATCAATATGAGAACGATAGTGCTGTGCATCCATTAAAATTTTTTTCCATTAAAAGTTTCTGTCATGTATGTAATATACTCTAAATATTATGTATATTAAAAAGATAAACCAGATCGAGTTTCTTGTCGGTTCTTCTCGATGACTGGGTTGTTTCCGAACCGGTGGTAGTTTTTGACGTTCATAAGTGTCTTATTAGGGCCTAAACTGAATAAAGTATTTTTGTTTTTGATTTGATTTTGTGTAGCTTTAAATGAATGTCGGATCAAGGCCTTTCTACTTTCCTACAATTTTTCATAACGACCTTAAGCTAGGGTTCTGATCTGAAGTAGGTTTCAAGAAATAAAACGTACCGAAAACGAGGAATTTAAGGCTGTAAGAATGATATCAAATACTCGGCGGTTAATCACCTACTCCAGTATTATATAGCAACACTTCTTCAAAAGCATCACCGTGTCTTGTATCTCCTCTTGACGAGAATGCCGAGTATCCATTATACTTGGATATATATGGAACTACCCGAGCGACCACACTGAATTAATGGAGATTCACTTTAAGACTCATAGTAAAGTAGTCCGATGAAGCTGTTAAGACCTTGCTGGGTCAAGAGCGTAGTCATTTCAAAAAAAAAAAAAAAACTTATAGTAAAGGTAGTCATCGGAAGTTTGTTTTGAAATTTTGGCGATATTATTTTTAATAATTTTAGCAACAATTTACGGAACATAAAAAGTCATTTTTTTTTTGGAAAAGTTCAAACTTGTTCCTCCTTTAATGTAAGTAGCAAGTTCATGCAATTTTCAGTTCCATAATCTGTCTTGATAAAATAATTATTGTACCCGAATAAAAAAAACAAAACGAAAGATTATCATGTTTACTTCATTTAAAATACGGTTTTAACAATTAAAATATATACATTAGAATGTTAGTCGGATTTAAAACATTTGTTTCAAAGCTCTCCTGTCAAGCTTGTCTCCGGCTCCTCGAGGCAGCTTCTCCACGAACCTGACGCCTCCAGCCAAACGCATTCTATAGGTTACCTGCAATACACAATAAATAATAAACCTCTGCAGTACACAACAAGTAATAAGTTACCTGCAGTACACAACGAGTAATGAGTTCCTGCAGTACACAGCAAGTAATGAGTTACCTGCAGTACACAACGAGTAATAGTCCCTGCAGTACACAGCAAGTAATGAGTTACCTGCAGTACACAACGAGTAATAAGTCCCTGCAGTACACAACAAGTAATGAGTTACCTGCAGTACACAACGAGTAATAAGTCCCTGCAGTACACAACAAGTAATAAGTTACCTGCAGTACACAACGAGTAATGAGTTACCTGCAGTACACAACAAGTAATAAGTTACCTGCAGTATACAACAAGTAATAAGTTACCAGCAGTACACAATAAGTAATAAGTTCTCTGCAGCACATAACAAATAATAAGTTACATGCAGTACATAATTACTAATAAGTTACCTGTAATACAGAAAAAGTAATATGTTACTTACAGTACACAACAAATATTAAAAATGTATATTTTATTCATAACTAACTATTCCGTATGGATTCGCCCATTTTGGTCTATCCCTCAACCCTTTTGCTCTGGGTGCTTTTTTGTATACATCTAACAAAATGTAAAATTTCATGACTATTGTTTGAACACAGTCCTTCTTGGAGTTTTGGACCACTTTCAATATTGTCACATAGAAAGAATTCCGCTTTGAGATGCTTTCTAAACGGAGATGCGAAGTAACGTCCATCCTAACTTTTAATATAAATTACTAGCGGGACCGGCAGATGTCCTGCCTTGATAATAAAAGAAAGCTTGACAAATTATACATCTAAACCTTCCTCTTGGATCACTTTATCTGCTGGCGATAACCGCATAAAAATCCGTTCAATAGTTTTCGAGTTTATTGCGAATAGACAGACAGACGTGGCAGAGGACTTTGTTTTATAATATGTAGTGATTGATAACTTAAGCAACTTTTTTTTATCACTTATAACTCACCATCAAGTTACGTTTTTGCCCATAAACGATAAACTACCCAGAAGTGAGTGAGACAGAAGTGGACTTGATTAGTTAACATTCTCCAAGTTGAAAACATATCGACAAACACCTGTTGGGTTCTCCCGGCCATTGAAAGGCAGTTCATATTTACGTTTAGCGTCAAATCAAATCAAATCAAAAATACTTTATCTAGTTTAGGTTCTAATAAAACACTTACGAACGTCAAAACTACCACAGGGTTCGGAAAACAAGCCAGTCATCGAGAACAACCGCCAAGAAACTCGATCGGGTACATTTTTTTAACATAAATAATTCCAATACATTATACGTTGCAATCGTTTTTAGTGGATGCACAGAGAGGAGTCAATTCCAGACATCACCGTCGTTCACATATTGATTCACGCTATAATATAATCTACAATAGTCTTTTGACACCAAAGCCCGCTCGACGTGGTGCTTAAACGTATATTCCGACAAATCGGTAAAACGCTTTGGGACTTTATTGTAAAACCTAACACTATTACATAAAAAAAACTATTACTGGTTTTGCTAAGTCTGAAACATAGGACGACCAATTTGTTAGTCTCTAGTACTTAGAGCATTCTGGTCTCTTACAAAATGCACTTTTTATAAGTTTTTACGGACATACATTATACTGACGGTGTTTTCACCATCTTATGTAACTAGAACATCTTTATTTAAGAAAGTATTAAAGAAATCTTACCCGATCATGAAGAAAGTCGATGAGTTCTTCAGCAGTGGCAGTAGCATTCGGCTGTAACACAACGAATGCAAGCGGTGCCTGTCCGTAATCTTCATGTGGCATTCCAACAACTCCCACCTCTCGCACAGCTTCGTGCTGGAGTAAAATCACTTCCAACTCCTCCGGTGCTACCTATCGACGTTTAATTACACTCTTAATTGATATATCCTGTGAGAGTCATTGAGAAAAAAAATCAATACGAGAGTATTAATAGCCACAACTACACGCGGGTCTGAGTTGTACCTTAATTCCTTGAAAGTTTTCGAAGCCGTAATACTGGACAGATAGTGAAGTAAATCAATACACCAAAACAATGAAGTAAAATTGATACTACTGAAGTAACTGAAGTTTATATTATTCGAAAAAACACTAGAACTAGAATACAGCTTAATAAAAATAAAATTAAAAGACAGCATCGTGTATATGAGCTAATAAATGCAGTGTCACTGTATCGTGCTAGTAGCGCGTTTGAGTGCTAAACTCCATGGGATCAAACTGGACTTAGAACGCTGCCGAGGGGGGCCGCGGCGAGTCTGTGACAACGAAACTGGCCGCCAGACCACGGCGGATAACTTACAGCTATATCTCTGAATTTCATCAGCTCCTTAATCCTGTCCACTATGTATATGTAGCGATCTTCATCGTAGTATCCAAGGTCACCGGTCTTGAAGAATCCCTCCTCGTCCAAATCCTTCGTCATATCAAAGCCGATATAGCCTGTTTACACAAGAAAAGGGTTGAAGCGATGGTGATCAACGTAGTTGGAAATTGTAGCATTTGCTAGGAGCTTGCATTTTCCGTGGAGGAAATCATTGTGATGAACCATTGAATAACGATAGGGCATTTTCTACACTCGTCTGACTAGTTACCAGTCTTTAAGTTTTTGTGACTGTCCAAAAAATAATAATTTGTCTGTTCTTCAAGAAATTGTAACATGGAACTCTTAAAATTTATGGCCTAAAATCTTATTAGAAAGACCTCTGCTACCTTCAAAGTTACTATTAATTATAATATTGAATTGTAAACAATAAATTGATAAATATTTCTCTAATTCAAAATATAGAATGAGTTGAAGTCTTGAGCTAAATTTCATGTGGCTGAAGTAACAACTAGTCTAAAATGATAACCTAAATTACTTCCTATAAAGTCGGCTCTCTGCCAGTGACAATTCGGTGAAAATTGGTCCAAGCGTTTTAAAGGTAACACTGCGGACAAAGCCGCGGTTAACAGCTAATCTAAATTAAAATAAACTAAATTATTTTTTATAACGTCCGCTATCTGCCAGTGAAAGTTCCGTGACAATCGGTCTAACCGTTTTGGAGATAGTATTGCAGGTGAAGCCGCAGCTAACAGCTATTCTAAATTAGAGTGGTATAAGTCTCCCGCTGTAATTTTAGCTGTCACTCAATGAAATTCCCGTCAAAATCGGTCCAACCGTCTCCGAGATTACCCGGAACAAACAAACAGACAGACCGACAAATTTTTTAAAAATTGCATTTTTATTATCAGTTGTCATCAGTTATCATACCCGATCGTTAAAAATTTGTTATGTAGATATTACATAAAGACACTTCATTTTATTATATGTATAGATTTCTTAGAATCTGCTTGTTTATTTAAATTGAGTATCAGCTGGCAGCGAAGCGAATCATCGTGAGAAGCCTTTACCTTAACATTTTTTCGTACTGCTAGTTCTCTAATATACATACTGGTAACGCCATCTATTATTTTTATTATATATTAATTCCTCTTCCCATTTCCGCATATTTTATCTATACTTTCGCACGCTATTTATTATCTACTAGCCTCTGCCCGCGACTTCGTTCGCGTGGACATAGTCAATTTGGATTAACTAATATGTAGCGAAAGCTCTCAAGAGGAAAAAACACCCCGATTTTTAAACATTCTTCATTGGTGCTCCACCCCTATTGCTCTTAGCGTGATGATATATAGCCTATAACCATCCCCGATAAATGAGCTATATAACAATGAAAGAATTTTTCAAATCGGACCAGTAGTTCCTGAGATTACCCTCTACAACATCACAATTCACAACGTTACAAACTCACAAACTTAACCTCTTTATAATATTAGTATAGACTAGTATAGATGTATTATATACAACCCCTTCCTCTCCAAAAAAACGGAATGCAAATACGCCGCTCGCGCCATCTTCACTCCTACGCCTAACCGCTTATAAGACCACACGCAAACTCGCACCCAAAAATACAATAACCTTATATCAACTAGTTATTTTACCATATCATCAGTGTATTAACCTGATTAGGCCTCCCACGACAGCGGCTCAAGCCTAGGTTCGATCCCTCGGTAGAGAGCCCTTGAGTGCGTTGCTTGCGCGATACGGTGACACACAAATATACATCACTGCTACAATACTACACGATTACCCCCACACACGTGCACGCCTACACGCTTACACATGAAAGTGGAAGGGTTTACTTTTTTCCCCTTATCGAACTGAAAAACTCTCAATTTTCCGATAATAAATATATGGAAGAGTTGTTGAGGTGTGTATGCTTGGTACACATATACGTTTCAACAACTCATACATATATGAATAGTTAGCTAAGATAGGTCGCGATTTTGCATGCAACAGGCAACAGCCAAGCCGAGGTGTGCCATGCACCCTTGAGCTGGTTGCTAAAATAAAATCGGCTGAGTGCCTTAAGCGCTCGCCTTAGTAGTCCGGTGAAGCTGTTAAGACCTTGCTGGGTCAATAGCGTAGTCATTTCGAAAAAAAAAAATCAGTGTATGAACATTACCGGGACAATATTAATCTGTGTATACACAGTGTCGTAATTGTGGTGGAAGCCGAGAACCAGCTAAGACCCGGTAAGTTTCATTTTTAATTCCTACTGCTAAATGCTATCTATGTTTACAACAATTTCCACCACATACCCTTAATCAATGATGGAGAGATGAGACAAATCTCGCCGCGCTGGTGCGGCCCGAGCGGTTCTCTCGTCTCGATATCGACCACCTGTTAAAAAAAATCTCTACTTTCCAACACCATGAAACATTTTCTGAAGTGCAATCTTCTTTAGGCACGTTGATCGGTATTTTTAGCATGAGATAAAATTATGATCTCGCGTCATGACGTGCTTGTAAAGCGTATGCGTACTGCGCTTGCTCAGCTTGTGTGAGACTAGCGACGCGTAGTATAACGGCCTGTGTACATCAAATATTGATATTTGGTCAATAGATTGTGCAGCATATTACATGTTTGTTGGGCAAAATGTAATCAGCTTAATGATTACATTCTGTAATCTTCAATCATGATTACAGATTAACTTAAGCAATCAAAAAAGTAGTCATACAAGAGATTAATGATTATTAACATTTAGCCATTTTTTTTTTTATTAATATCAGGATATTAGTATAGAAATAAGACATACTTGTATAACGTAAATCAATTTTGTTGCTATTCAATCTTTATCATCAATTTAAATTTAACCCCAACTATCAATCATAACAATCAATGAATTTTAGACTTCCAGGTATATTTGAAATTATTCACAAGCGAGTACGGTAGCGATACCGTACGGATAGCGGTATAGACTACTACTGAAATATTGAATACAAATAACATATAATCTCGATTACTGATTACTTTAATCATGATTAATGATTACACAAGAATCATGATTAAATGTAATATTAATTAAATGTAATCGGGATTGATGTAATCATGATTACTTTCAATCAGATTAAGATTATTACAAATGTAATCGATTACGCCCAACTGTGTTCTTGATTAATCAATAAACTATATAAAAATGTATATAATTATTGCTCCGAGTGCCAATAGATGTAAAAACCACACTAATGTTAATAATTTCTATAATCTCGATTACTGCTTACTTTAATCATGATTGATGATTACACAACAATCCATGATTAAATGTAATCTTGTTTAAATAAAATCCAAATTGATGTAATGATGATTACTTTCAATCAGATTATAATCTGATTACAAATGGAATCGATTACGCTCATCTCTGTGTTTGATTAACGAATAGACCCTATAAAAATGTAAATTATGTAAATATAAGAATACCTTGCAAATATATCCAGGTCTGATGATTCCTGAGCTACCGGGCCGAAGTTTTTCCGAGGTTCCTACGTTTGCGCCCGCACAGCCGGCCTCCGATAAGCCATACATCGATATAACATCGATCATATTCGGTAGTCTTGAAAAAAAAAAGCTATATATCAGTGTGTACACGCAAAGGTAATAAATCTTACATAGCTTATATGTATTTTTTTTATATTATAGGGGCAAACGAACAGCCACCTGTTTCGTATGGTCAGTGACAGAACCGCAGGGCCAAATCACTCTCTTTCCCTTCCCTCCTCTTCTCTCTTCGTCCTCTCCACTCTCTCTGTTCCCTTTCCCCTTCCCCCAAATAATCAACACACTTGCGACTCCGTTGGAACATCGCGAGGATTCTTTTTATATCACAAGAAGCAAACGAACAAGTGGGTCACCTGATGGTAAGTGATCACCGCCGTTCATAGACACTGGCAAGACCAGAGAAGTCGCAAGTGCGTTGCCAACCTGTGTTTGGGGATAGGGAAGGGGAGGGTAGGTGGGTTTCTCCGGCTTTCTCACTAAGCGAACAAAACGCAACACTGCAAGCACTGTTATTTCACGTCGGTTTTCTCCTGGACGAGCCGACCCATTTGTACTGAAACCAGTTATAGCTCAGCGTGCCTCTATCACCAGTAATTTATATAACACCAGCTGTGCCCGCGACTCTGTCCGAATGGAACTTTTTTTTTATTTTCGAACTGACTACGCTATTTACCTAGCAAGGTCTTAACAGCTTCACCGGACTACTAAGACGAGCGCTTAAGGCACTCGCTCGATTTTATTTGGGCAACTACTTCAACGGTGCACGGCACACCTCGGTTTGGGCTTTACATGCAATTCGCGACCTATCTGAGCTAACCTAAGCTACATATTCATATTTATACGAGTTATTGAAACATATATTGGTACACAAGCATATATACCTCGACAACCCTTATATGTATTTTGTGTCGGATAATTTTTCTAAACTATTTCAGTTCGATAAGGGAAAAAATAAAACCTATACACTTTCATGTGTAAGCGTATATGCGTGCACGTGTGTGGAGGTGATTTGTTTAATGTTGTTGCAGTGTTGTAAAATTTTGTGTGACAGTATCGCGCGAGCAGCGTACTCAAGTCTATAGGCCGGATTACATTTAAGATATGTCTGTCTGTCTGTTTGTATCAACACATATCAGTGCTAAAGTACTGGGTTCACAATAAAATCTTCAAAAAAAATCACAGAACATATCCTCGAGAGCAACTAAGTCTTTGTTTCATTCAAATCGATCGAATCTGTCAAAAGTTATTGTAATTTGAATGACGACTGAAATTAAGTACGAGAAAGGAGTAGTAATTTATACTAATATTATAAAGCTGGAGGTATTGCTTGGTTTCTCGGCGGCGGATTTGCGCTCGCCGGCTCCCTTCCCTGGGAGCTGGAAGCAGGAGTTCTCGCCGCCGTGTACGAATTCACTTCTCCGGCTCCCAGGGAGATAGAGTGTAAGAGACGGGAGTTGCGGGAGGGGGCGGTAGAGCGGTGGATGCAGGACCTGGTGGACGTGCGCTACGGAACGTACACCGTCGATGCCGTCCGCCCGGTCCTGCGAGAGTCGCTTGGGAGGGAGTGAGGCTTCCTGACGTTCAGGATGGTGCAAGTACTCACCGGAAACGGCTGTTTCGGGTGGTACCTGCACCGGATTGCTCGTAGGGAGCCGACCACCGCCTGCCATGAGTGCGGCGCTGAGGAGGATACCGCGCAGCACACTCTCTCTGAGTGTGTTGCGTGGGAGGTGGAGCGCCACACTCTGGAGGCGGTGGTGGGGGAAGATATGTCGCTGCCGAGCGTGGTTTCGTCCATGCTCGGCAGCGAACAGGCGTGGCGAGTAGTGGCCTCCTTTTGCGAGGAAATCATCTCGCAAAAGGAGGCGGCGGAGAGGGCCCGCGAAGCGGACCCACTCAGTGGCCGTCTTCGCCAACAGAGGACCGGCATAAGGAGGCGGCATTTTGCCCAACTCCTTCTGCCACCGTAGCCGGACCTGAGGGGATGTAGTCGGGGGGCTCATCCCCTCATTGCACAGGTCCGGTGAACGAGGGGAGGCAGCTGATGTGTACCTTGCCGCCCCAACACTACGGTCTGCCGGTACACCGTGGGGTTTTAGTCCGTGCAAGCCAGACATAACTCATCCTCTCCCCGGGAGGGTGGGTATCCATAAGGGATTTCCCCACGTAAAAAAAAAAGGTATTGCTTGGTTTAACGCGTTAATCTCAGGAACTACTGGTCTGATTTAAAAAAAATCTTTCAGTGTTATATAGCTTATTTATCGAGGAAGGCTATAGGGTATATATCATCACGCTAAGATCAATACGTAGAGCCCTAATGAAGAATGATTCAAAATCGGGGGTTATCTTCCTCTTGAGAGCTTCCGCTGCGTATTAGCGTTAGCCCAAAGTAACTATTCCACGCGAATGAAATCGAGGGTAGTAGATAACATAATTAATTTAGGGTCACTAATTATGATCAGAGCGGTAAGGCAAGGATTTTACAAGAATCGACAATATTTACTTACTTTTCTCTAATTAATTTAATCTGGTCACCCATCAACGATGTACTGGCGCTCATGATGTACTCAACTGATGATGTGTCATAGTCCTTGAACTCTTGACTCTTGATCATATCCATAATAGTCGACGGTGTTAACTGTAGCATTTGAATCTGTGGAAAATATGAACACAATTTGAACCAATGACGCCTTTTGTGTTGCAGATGTCCATAGGCGATGGTAACCATTTACCATCAGGTAGGCCGTTTGCCTGTTCTTTTGGCGTAAAAAACCTGTTGTGCCAACCCTACTTAGCTGGGATAAGGGTAGCAGGGTTATATTAAAGATTAATTAGTGTTAAGAGTTGAACTTTCATTACCTTTAAGTCTTGTGTAGCTCTAAGCCAATCTAAAGGCTGGTTCCGTTGACTAAATATGACAGTGGCGCCACCTCGCATATAACACAGCGACATCTGCATTCCATAGTTGTAATACCATTCACGTGTGTTCAGAATTCTCTTACCAATATATCTAAAAAATAGTAATGATATGTTGTTAAATTTTAGGAACATAACAAAAAAAAATGAGCCGTCACGGGACGCCTAGCAGATGTGAAACATCGAAATTGTTCAAATCGAACAAATCTCAAATTCTAAAATTACACTATAGGTATGCGAATTCAGTGCGGCAAGAGAGATTACGCACAGTCGTTTGCGCATGGCATCACGTCGCCACGACAACGAACAGGTTTACCTGCGCCTATAGATGTTTCATATTAATATTTGTGGTAAGCAGAAATGATAACAAATTATTAGATGTCTTTTTTGAGAGGATTTATATAGAATTTATATTTTATTTACAGCTAGCTATACCCGTGACATGGTCCGCGCGGAATTTGATTATCAAACAGTACCTAATAATCTGAATGTACTTTGTCTAATTATCAACTTTTTCACGTAGTTATTAGTTGCGTTGTCATTAAAACTACAACAACTTTTAATAGAACGAATCGAATTTAATGTAATAAAGAGTTAATGTTACTTGAAGATATGCTTTATGATGTTCTTAGTTCTATTATAAACACAGTACTCTAGCAGATATGCGTCTATGTAAGGGATTTAAAAAAATGATTGAATACTGACACAATTAATACAGAAACCTGCAAATTTATTTTTAGAAAAATCTATCAAAAACAGACACGTCAAATTTTTATTATATGTGTATGTATACCTAGTGTGTATAGTGATGTTACTGTACCGCAATTAGCACTGACACTGACACGGCCACAATACAACGCCTCGTGCGTGCCTTAATATTAGGTCTTTACCTATGAAATTGCCGTTTTGTATGAAAAAATTTTAACGAATTTTTTTCATGTATTTTTTATTTGTATTAATCGAAGTAATCACCCATGCAATCAATGCATTTTTGCCAACGCAGTGGCAGTTTATTGATGCCCTTCTTAAAGAAATCAGCTGGACGGGAGGCAACAAATTCTTCAAAGGCATTTTGTACTGCCTCTCGGGTATTGAGTTTTTTTCCCCGTCATTGAGTTATCCAAATTCTGGAAAAAGTAGTTGTCTGTAGGCGCAAGGTCTGGTGAGTAGGGCGTATGACGGAGAACTTCCAACCCCAGTTCTCGCAACTTGGATACCGTCTCCTGTGCAGTATGAGGTCGCGCGTTGATTTGAAATGGCCAATACTGCAAAACGGCAATTTCATAGGTAAAGACTTATTATCGAATAAATAAATTCTTTTAGTATAAGATAGGATAAACCCGCCCATTTATATGTATCGTCCCCTAAAATTACCGTTAAACAATATTTGTTGTTCCTATTTGTAGATTCCGTCACCGACACCGTTTAATTAAGCTTTAAACTTCATGTTTTTTAATATGTGTGGTCGCGTCCACGCCCGTGTGCCCTCCCTCGCGCTACCGCGAAGAAGGGTCTCTCGTATCATTCCCGCACACATGATGAGATTCTCCCGTTAACGTCTCGAGCCTAGGTCGTCTCCGAATTGTTACTATCGCGATACAGTAACTCCCATACATCACTTGCATAGATCATCTCTCACAGACGTGCACACACATACACATCTCGTGGAAGGGTTTTATTTTTTTCCCGTATTCGAACTGAATCGAGTCGCTTAGTTCGTTTCATTTCAGATATACATGTAAGCGTTTGTGAATAATACATTGTTAACTGCATGATTCATAAGCGGATATATGTAAGAATAGTTTAGCTAGGTCAGATCGGGAAGTCGATAACAGCCCAAGCCGAGGTGTGCGTGCACCCTTGTGCTAGTTACCTAAACAAAATCGACTGAATGCCTTAAGCGCTCGCCTTATTAGTTCGGAGAAGCTGTAAAAGTCGCAAGATCAATAGCATAGTCAATTCGAAAAAAAAAGACCTGCTCCCTTTTCACCTCATCTGCGTACCTCTGAAGTCTAAATTTGTTTCTTCGCATCTACTACAGAGCTGTTGATAAGTTTTACGTGGACTATGGATGATTAGAAATGCAGATGAAGTTGTGTATAGTTAGTTATAAATAAAAAAAATATATATATATATACATATATATATACTTACTTCCCACCAACAAACACTCTAGAGTTGGACAGGAAATTAAGGTGAGTCAATGGTACACCTTTAGGCAGACCAGTAGTCCCAGACGAAAACATTATAAACGCTCTATCATCCCAACCGTTGACCGGTATAGGCAGAAAGTCTTCCACGTTGGTAACCTCTGTTACGAAGTCTGAGAATAGTATAGCTCCTGGTCTAGGCTCCTGCCCGTACAGTATATAGGTGGTTATAAGACCAGCCGAATCAAGAGTTTCCTTGTGCTTTTCATATCCGTTTAACGAGCAGAATACTATTTTTGGCTTGACTATATTCACTCGATATAGGAGTTGAGCTGTGGATAAAAGAAATTATTAGCTGTAGGCATAATAAACAAGTAAATTGAACGGATCTGTGCTTGCAGGATTTTGTGAAAAAAAAATTTGCAAGTATGTATGGGTAATATAGAGCGCACTCAGCCTTAAGTTCTGAGTTTAAATTTGTAGTCTCAATCTTAGCGTTTACTTAGATCGTACTGAGTTAAGATCAACTCATCAAATTCAAGGAATTATGAGAAAGTATTATACGACTATAAAGCACGACAAAATAATGTAACAGTGAAATTACTATACTTTTTTTTCTTGAACTAATTACGCTATTGACCTTGCAAGGTCTTAACAGTTTCACCGGACTACTAAGGAGAGCGCTTATGGCACTCAGTTGATTTTATTTGAAAATTAGCTCAAAGGTGCACGGCATACCTCGGCTTGGGCTGTTGTCTGATACGTGCAATTCACGACCTATCTGAGCTGACCTTTTTTTTAAGCTAACTATTCATACATTTATGAGTTGTTGGAAAATATATGTGTACTTGTGTATATTTCATATCGGATAATTTTCTAAACTATTTCATTTCGATAAGGAAAAGAAACAATACTCTTCCATTTTATGTGTAAACGTGTAGGCGTGCACGTGCGTGGAGGTGATACGTGTATTGTTGTTGCAGTGATGTAAGATTTTGTGCTCCTGAATCGCGCGAGCAGCGCATTTCACGCCGAGGGAAAGGACCTAAGCTTGACCGCTGCCAAGGCGGCCTAAACTGGTGTGTGGGAGCGAAATTTACCCCCAGACGACTATACTTTTTTGATTATCATTATTATATGATTACGGTTTCGTCCTTCATTGCAGAAATGTTAAGAAGGGTTTCATTGTTTTTTCTTTCATTCTCGATTGAATTGATTGCTTCGTTTTTCAATATCCTTTCAACATTGTAGGTTCAATTCATCTTTTATAAATACAGATTCGATGCTCTATTTAATCAAAGGTAATCGCAAACTTGTAGGTGGTAGAGTCAGGCTGAAGCTATTACTGGTTTCAGTATGAATGGGTACCCTCGCCCCTAGTACTATCACCTAAAACATCCACGTCAAGTAACAGCGTTTGTATTATTGCGTTTCGTTTGGTCAGTGAGATCGCTGGATACCCAACTCCTCACTTTCTTTCCCCTCCCCCTCCCTAAACATAGATTAGAAACGCACTTGCGACTCCCCTGGTGTTTCAAGTGTCTATGGACGGTGGTGATCACTTAGCATCAGGTGACCCGCCTATTCGTTTTCCTCCTTTGATATAAAAAAAAATCCCCGCGATGTTCCAACGGAGTCACGAGTGCGTTGATTGTTTGGGGGGAGGGGAAATGGAACGGAGAGAGGGGGAGTAAACGGTGAGAGAGGAAGAGGGAGGAAAGAGAGAGGGATATGGGCCTCCGGTGCTCTCACTGACCGTACGAAACGCAACAATGCGTGCGCTGTTAGTTGACATCGGTGTTTCTGTGGGTCGGGTGGTAGGTAGTACCGGAGGCGAGCCGACCCATTGATGCTGAAACCAGTAATAGGTTCAGCGCTTCTATCACCTATAAGTTAGTACAGTAGGTCTTTTGCAGGCTGATGATGTTGTTCCAAGAGTAGTGCTATGGACGCTTACAATGAAAGAAATACTCACCTCCCCCATACGATAAGTCGAATGGTGAATAGGTCGCACCGGCACAGACAATTCCTAGCAACGTGGGCATAACCTCTAACTTCTTTTCGCTGCATATGCTGACCACGTCTCCCTTTCTAACTCCCATACGTGTGAGCGAGAGAGCTACACTAGCTGTTCGCCGTGCGAGTTCGAGGTATGTGACCTTCTCGTTCGTGTCTGCATTAATCTGCAATAACATTTCAAATGCTCATTAGAGATTGAAAACTCGCTGTTAACAAAAATGGCGGCTTTTAAAATCATACGAATTAATTACCCATAAGGTCGAAAAAAAAAAACGACGATTTTTTTTTCGAACTGTCTACGCTGTTGACCCAGCAAGGTTATAAAAGCTTCATCGGGCTACTAATGCGAGCGCTTGCGGCACTCAGCCGATTTCATTTGGGCAACCAGCTCAAGCGTGCACGGCACACCTCGTATAATTTTTCTAAACTATTTCAGCTCGATAAGGGGAAAAATAAAACCCTTCCATTTTCATGTGTAAGCATGTATGCGTGCACGTGTGTGGAGGTGATATGTGTAATGTTGTCGTACTGATGTAAGATTTTGTGTCACTGCATCGCGCGAGCAGCGCACTCAAGGGCTCCACGCCGAGGGAACGGATCTAGGCTTGAACCGCTACCGAAGGCGGCCTATTCTGGGGTGCGGAGACAAAATTTCCCCCCCCCCCCCCCAATAAGGAGTAAAATCTTAAGGAACAAAGGTCCTTACGCTTTTTTCAATTCGAAATACAATTTGATGTGCAGATTTAGATTGTTTTATATTTGTATATTTTCGTCACGTAAGAAAAAGCGTTATAACTGTATATTTCTTTCTGTATGTAATGTATATATTTTTATTGAATACAAAATTTCTTTAGCCGCCTTGAGCGAAAAAGTTTTATAGGTAAAAAAAATATAGGGCTCGCATCACCGATGTCCTCATCATACTCGAGGCGTATCACGCTTGTGCCAGACATTGTATATACTCAACTTTATCATATGCGTGTGTGAATTTTTGGAATGGCTAAAATCTTGTGATTTCGCGTCACCGACCGTCACCTATCACGTAGACATGCTAGTATCGCGCTTGCGTCAGACTAGCGATGCATAGTTTAGTAGCCTGCGTGTATGTTATATTCATATTTTATACTGAACTTGTACAGCATATGTTAATTATTTAATAAACTTTATAAAATGTATATAACAGAATTATCTCGAAATACCAATAGATTTGAAAACCATATAATAACAATATAAATAACAAAGAAATAATACTCACCAACGCTGTGACGTCTCTGTATTGAAGCATTCGATCGATCATCTCTTTACCTATGTGCATATGAGCTGGTACTTCAACCGTCTCGTCGCCATATATGTAGAACTTATTCCGAAGCATTTTAATAGCTCTGTAACCAATAACCTCATCTAAGGTTGATATACTATTAAATAATTGTCCCGACTAACGGTGGTACTAACAAAAAAAGGTCTAAAAAAGTGTGTGTGTGCTATGTACACGCGTTACAGTACATGAGCTGTGTGGTGCCGGCAGAGTAGAATAGCACCACCCCATATCTTCCCGTGGGTATAGTAAAAGGCGATTAAGGGAGTGTGAGATAGTACTGACCCCTTGTATTTTCTCACCAGGATACTGTACCGAGTCCGAGTCCTTCTCTGGTCGTAACGGTCCCCGTTCCACTGGGTCCAGAAGAACAAGGACGAGTGTGTGTGTGTTTTGCGCGTACACTTGTGTACCTTAAAATATTCTGCGCATTTGACCGCTTCTACTACTAGTTTAAGGGTCAAAGTGGTCGCCATGGCCGTAACCGTTCGGACCAATCATCACACGCGTTACAAGTTATACTTCTTTGGCATAACAAGACAAAAATCTTTTCAAAAATTCGCCTTATTCTACGTTTGTAGAAAAAACAACACTAACTGTAGAAAAAAGCTATTTAATACAAAGAAATACAAACAACAAATACAAAGAAACAAAGTGTTGGCTGTAACTAACTTCAGGGTGTGGGATTTTCGTGATGGCGTGCGCGCGCATCTCAATAACTTGTCAGTTTTTCGTCACGGTGTGCTGCACACGCTACAAAGTTCTAAAGCACTAACTTCATAATAAATCCACGTCGAAGAAATCATAGAGCATATTTTAGAAAATAACTTAGTCTTTTATTCGTTAAAATCGATACACCAAATCAAAAATTATTGTAATTTAAATGACGTCGCGACGTAAGTACGAGAGGAAAGTAGATAAGAAGTGGACTTAATACAGTCAGATGACTTTATTAATCCTGTTTTTTACATAAGTTTCCCCGAGGACGAAGTCGCGGGCACAGCTAGTTCATATTATATGTATAGAAGAAGATTGAAACTGTGTAGCTCTTCATATGATATCTATATATTAATACGGGAAGCAAAATCTTTGTACCCCCTTTTAACCTATTTTTCGTGAACGGGTGAACTTAAAATTTGGCATAGTTAAAGTTTATACGGCGGAGAAGTGCAGAAAGCTGTTTATTTTATATAAAATGCATTAGAAGTACACTAAATTATTTACAATATGCACTACTCACACTACTGCTTGAATTTTACACAACATATATACAGATGTAAATAAAAAGACATTTTGACAGCCATCAATAACGATTTCAAAAAAGGTTGAGAAGGAGGTTGCTATGCTCGACTATATGTATTTTTTACTATTACGTTCCAATTACCATTTTTCATCCTACATTCAACAATGATATTATAAAATATAACTATTATTGTAATGTTTATTATTTTTTATGGTGAACTCACTTCAAATGCCGATTTAATAAAAAAAATAGCCAAATAATACTTCATATAATAAAAATGAGAATTTTGTTTATAAAAGTAATCCATGACTTAGACCTCTGCGGTTACAATGTTGCAATTCAACCTCATGTAGCAATAAAAAATAATTTATTTTCAAAAGCTAATGATAGTATTAATAACATCTTTGTCTTGGATTCACCATTTGATTGTATTGTGAATCCATTACTTTTCCAAACGATGATACTGGGCATATCACTATTTCTCATAATGAACCGATTACATTTAATTCAATATCACCCAGAAATACCCACCCATGGTGTTGTGTAAAATTAATTGAAAATTGTGTCATGGGTTGCGATAAATTTCTTTATTTTCGTAAAGTTATGTTTGCTTAAAATTTGAGAGCTTTATTACCACGTGATTAATGTTTCAAATTTATAATCAATTTCAATTTTCATTTACACATAGATTTTTTAAATGTTTGTACAATCAAAGATCATGGCAAATTGAAAATAACTGAGTAGCCATGATAAAAACCTATGATTATAGAAGTATAAACCTTTGACAAAAGAACCCTAATAAAGTTCAAACTTTAAAAAATCAATGAACTATGGTCGAATGTCGACCACTGGGCGCCCACTAATATATAAACGTGTATAATTGCTCCGAATACCAACAGATTTGAAAGCCAGACTAAAGATATTAATTTCAATTAACAAATTTAAAAAAAAATAATTCACTATAATTAATCTAAAATTTCAAAACAGAACACACATTTATTTCATTGTTTTGACTTTTCTCTTCAGTTGGGAGTCCGTATGACTACCTTGATTTTTTTTATACCAGCCCCTGCTCGCGACTTCGTCCGCGGAGAATAGTCACTTTGAGCTAACGCTAACACGCAGCGGAAGCTCTCAAGAGGACAAAATCCCGATTTTGAAATATTTTTCATTAGTGCTCCGCTCCTAGTTGCCTTAGCATGATGATATATAGCCTATAACCTTCCTCGGTAGATCTATACTAATATTATAAAGAGCTAAAGTTTGTGAGTTTGTGACGTTGTGATGTTGTGACGTTGTAGGGGGTAATCTCAGGAACTACTAGTCCGATTTGAAACATTCTTTCAGTGTTATATAGCTCATTTATCGAGAATCGTTATAGGCTATATATCATCACGCTAAGACCAATGGGAACGGAGCATCAAAGTAAAATATTTCAAAATCGGGATTTTTTTTCCTCTTCAGAGCTTTCGCTACGTGTTAGCGTTAGGCCAATGCAACTATTACTACGCGAACAAAGTCGCGTGCAGGGGCTAGTGATCTATATAACACTGAAAGAATTTTTAAAATCGGATCATTACTTCCCGAGATTACCCGTTACAACGTCACAAACATTACCTCTTTATAATATGATTCTAGATGAAATATTTTAACTAGGGCTGCCAACATTTTTTTAGCAAAAACAGTATTTTCAAAATAAGTTATAAAAAATAGTACACCTTTAAAAAAATATAGTATTTTCTGGAAAAAATTAAAAATAGACTAAGATATATTCCTTACTTATTATTATTAATATAATGTTTTGCCTGAAATAAAAGCGTTATGTTTTATTACATTGAATTCTAGATTGACATTGACAACTTTGACGTGCTACCAGCGCCTCTGGTTAGTATAGAGAACAGAGATCAGTGGGAGCCAAAAACAAACGATTGTAAATGCGTTCGGAATCCGGAAAGGCGCGTTAATTATTTAAAAAAAAAAAAACATTTGTGTGTTAGATTTCGTTCGGTAATGAAAACATAGTATTTTTGCGTACTACATATTTCTTCAACAGTATACAGTACGCGGACCCGAAATATAGTACAATACTATATATTATAGTACGGTTGGCAACCCTAATTTTATTATTTTATTTTTTTATATTAAATAATTATATTAAATATATATATATAAAAAAAATATGCTCACGGATGCGATTTTTACGTATACAAAATACTACATGTATGCAGTAAAAGGGTCCGCACCTGTGAGTCTGCAGAATAGAACAAACTAAAAAAAAACCCTAATTTTATCCCAAATTCTACAACTTTAGAAGAAGATGAGAAACTTTGCACCACAAAACCCGTATAATATCACAGCATCTTTCTTACCTTATAATAAATACGTTGAAGTACAGCGAAGAAACTCGACAGTTTAGGATCGTAATATCAATCGATATGAACAGATTGTATAGAATTTAACACTATCGAACGATATCTAAACCGTGTTAGATAAAAAATTTATTGCCAATAAACGTAACGAATTGATAAAAATCTAATTGTATTCTGTTCAAGTTGTAAAATGCGTTATTTTATCTCGACTACGAATACCTATTGTACGATCAGAAATAGATTTACTTATCATTTTGCTATGCGAGATATCACGGTGCCTCCAACTGCATTTATACAATGTAATCAGGGAGTAATGCGCAATTTATTGCAGATTAACTGATACCTTTCTTCGTTTAAATATATTTATTAAAACTAGCCCCTGCCCGCGACTTCGTCTGCGTAGTAATAGTTACTCTGTGCTAACGCTAACACGCAGCAAAAGTTCTCAATATAGGAGTTGAGACGTATATGCTTGGTACACATATACGTTTCAACAACTCATACATATATGAATAGTTAGCTAGGTTAGCTAAGATAGGTCGCGATTTTGCATGCAACAGGCAACAGCCACGCCGAGGTGTGCCGTGCACTCTTATTGCCAATATAAAATCGGCTGAGTACCTTAAGCGCTCGCCTTAGTAGTCCGGTGAAGCTGTTAAGACCTTGGTAGGTCAATAGCGTAGTCAGTTCGAGAAAAAAAAATCTCAATAGAGGAAAAAAACATCCCGATTTTGAAACATTTTTCATCTGTGCTCTCCTGTTGGTCTTAGCGTGATTATATATAGCCTATAACCATTATCGATGAATGAGCTATATAACACTGAAAGAATTATTCAAATCGGACCAGTAGTTCCAGAGACAACCCCCCTACAACTTTACCTCTTTATAATATTAGTATAGATTAGCCTCTGCTCGCGACGTCGTCCTCAAATCTTACATCATTGCAACAACATTACACATATCAACTCCAGACATGTGCACATATACACGATTACACATGAAAGTGGAAGGGTTTTATTATTATTTTTCCGTTATCGAACTGGAATAGTTTAGAAAAAATATCCGACACAAAATACATATGAGAGTATTTGAGGTATATATGCTTGGTACACATATATTTCAATAACTCATATAAGTATGAATATGTAGCTAAGGTTAGCTGAGATAGGTTGCGAATTACATGTATCAAGCAACAGCCCAAGCCGAGGTGTGCCGTGCACCCTTGAGCTAGTTGCCCAAATAAAATCGGCTGGGTGCCTTAAGCACCTTGCTAGGTCAATGGCGTAGTCAGATCGACAAAAAAAAATTAAAGTTTTATTGGAAAATATTTGACATCTTTGATTAGTGTTATTTTTTATCACAAACAGTTGTTCTGAGAAACATGACCTTTAAACGTATGTTGTCGAGCATAAGATGTCCTATAAATCCTCTCGCTGGGATATAACGCAAACAAGCCATTCCGAAGTAATTAAAATTCAAAAATAATAATTTCTCTTGTTGTTTAAATAGAAAAAATTACAAATTAATTGAGACAACATTTAATATGAATATCAAGGGCTCTAAAAGGCGCCAAGATTTTTGTTTTAATATATACCTTTAACTTTTCAACACCATTAATCTTATACCTTTAAACAAGCAATTCTTGTATATTTTTGTATTTGTATATATTGAGGATTTCAGAAACGGCATCATCTATTTCCGTGAAACTTAGTATGTAGGTAGTTTCGGGGGCGATAAATCGATCTAGCTAGATTTTATTCATAGAAATTTTTTTTTTAATGAGATTTACGGCAATGAAAAAGTATAGCTGGAATATGAAGGTAAATTTCGCTACCGCTGTCAAAACAAAAATAGCTCAGATGGAAATTGGTTGCTTCGAAAATCCATGTACCCTCATATATATATATATATATATATATATGTGTATATATATATTTTAAAGGATAATTTTGTAAGGCAAACCCAACAGTTTATTTTAATTTAAAAATATTTTAAAAGAACCGAGCTAGGCTCGGTCGCCCAGGTACTTTTTTTAACAGCCTAATATTTATATATATATATATATGTTCATCTTTATAATGTATACATTTACATATAATAATTTCTTTCTTAACAAACTTATATCTCCGTCTCAACTTCCGTTCGCGTCGCCTGATCACACGTTATCATAACGCTCTCGTAACGCACTCACCAGCTTACTCCACTAGTCAAGTGTGCGTAAAGAAGTTTTATCTCAGAATATGTTGCTATATAAATCATAGATAAACAACCAGAGACGTACTTACCGCCCTATCAATAACACGGGGCACACGGGTCACGAGGGTCCCGAGGTTTATAAAATTTCTTATATGTTTTATTTGCATGATGGTAGACCTTTTTCTAAGTCCGACTAGTTAACTATCACCATTTCGTTGAAAGTCTGCACAAACGAGAACCCAATGGAATTTTTTTCGATCTCACTATGCTACTGACCTAGCAAGGTCTTACCAGCTTCACGGACTACACTAAGAACCAAATGAATGTAAATAGCACTGAGTCAAGTATACGACGGTATATACTCACCGAAACCGATAGTGAGCTCTCTGAGCATCAGGGACTATCAGGGTGAACGAATAACCTCACACACCCCAGATACTCTCTTCCTGGTATACATACAAGAAGAGAAAAAATGCCATGATAAACAAGGACTATGGTGTAGAGGAAGGATTGCGCGTTCTGACAATCCATGAATCCCAAAGATTGACCTCCAAATCGGTGGTGATCTTGCAAGCAAAGGTCAAAAGGATGCTAGCGTTTCACATGCTATAGTGGCAATATCCAGACACACCAACACCTGTGTCTAGTATTCCGACGTGGCTGACAACGCGATTAGTAGGTTCATCCATAAGGCCGTGGGCAATTCGGCACGGGATATTGTAGATTATAATCTAAAGATTGCCATAAAGAATCAATATGCAACGGCCATAAACGTCATTAAAAAATAAATTAATATAAAAAAAATAGAAAAACAATTTTGACGTATACAATAAATATAACGGAAGCAAAAAAAGGTGTGGACTAAGAGTCAGCAGAAATTTCCTGAGATTAGCGCGTTCAACCAAGCAAACCATCCAGCATTATAGTATTAGTATAGATTTGGTCCAATTCGAGAGATAAGATAATTCATATTTCAATTAATGACTTCAATATCTTTTTAAATTCCAAAGTAAATGATTGTCAATGTTTATTATTGTTATTAATTGTAAGTTTCATCAGTCTTTTTTTTTATTGAAGCTCGACAAAGTGACTGCACTATGCCTGATGGTAAGCATAGTACAATTCAAAAATAGTGGCGACCACCGAGAGACAGATCATCCATCGTCGGTCGCCGCTGTCCTGCCGGCCATAATGACGAAAGTCACCCGGTACTGGATATATGCACAGGCTGATCCCGAAACGCGACGCGCAGTAGCGAGTCACTATGACGGGCTTTGTCGCCATATGCATGGTGGTTGCGACCCAGTCGGGCTGTAAAACCCTACCACCCCGCTATCGCCATTGCCTCGTTCGTTATTCAGCAGGGTGCACCACGTGCAGGTGAGGTTGGCTTGGGTGTCTCAAGTCTTAAGATGTTACTCGACACCCCTTATACCCCAAAGTCTTGAACAGATGGCGCTTTAAATTAGTTTGTTGACAGAGAACTAACTGTAGAAACGATGCTATAGATATCTCATAGAAGGCGTCACGGTCAGCTGTAAAGGCCAAAGAATTAAGGCCAATAGCATAGTCAGTTCGAGAAACAAAAAAAACTTTTTAATTTTGTGTTCAATAACTGAGCCACTGCAACACGTGGCCGGGTCAACTAGTAATGTATAAAAAAGCTATCTATGTTATTACAAAAAAGTTAAATACTTATTAAATACTTGCTTTTAACAGGTTTCGTACTAAATGCACGGCGCTTGCCCGATGCAAGTTCGCGTTATCCTTTTTTCGCAAGTCTAACCTAACCTAACTAAAACCAGACAAAAGAGCAAGATGGCGAATATTCAGCGATCGCGGTGCATGTAAATCGTAACCTTTTAAGCAAGTATTCAATACGTGATTAACTTTTTTGTAATAACACCGTATTTAACGATAAGTAAGATACATTCACGCTAAGAAATTTCGATATGGGGCCCCCATAAATCTAGCTACGGCCCTGTAAACAACAATGTATGTTTTATTTTCGTAAATAATAACCAATCTAATACTTCATTGATAAGATTACATATGTCTCGAGCAAATACATGTGGTGACAAGTCGGTTGTCGAGTAGGAATATATAAAAATTGCAGAAGGGATTATAGGCAATTGTATTGTGGCAAGGACGTCTATCTGATATGGATAGGCATATATTTGATATGACAATGCCCTGTTTATCAGACAAGCTTGTCTTGAATTCGTTTTCTCTTATAAATTAGTGAATTTTTGAAGTTATACTTCTTTTGGCGCATTAGGGAAAAATGATGAGAGTAAATTTTACGATACGCACGTACACCGACACCCTCAAGTAATTACGATGCGCGCACACACCGTCACGAAAAACAGACACCCTCCGGTTATTACGATACGCGCGAGCATCGTCACGAAAAATCGAGACCCTCAATTTATTACGATGCGCGCGCACTCCGTCACGAAATACCGACACGCCGAAGTTATTACGATGCGCGCGCACTCCGTCACGAAATACCGACACGCTGAAGTTATAACGATGCGCGCGCACACCGTCACGAAAAACAGACACCCTGAAGTTATTACGATGCGCGCGCAAACCGTCACGAAAAACCGACACCCTGAAGTTAGCTATAATCAAATTTTGTTTCTTTCTATGTGTATTAAAACTTTCAATGTATTAAATACTTTTGTTCTATTGTTAGTGTCGTGTTTTCTACAAACGTAGAATAAGGAGAAAGACAAAAAATTCGAAAAGATTTTTTATCTTATTACGCCAAAGAAGTATAACTTCTAACGCGTGTACATAAGTACACACACACTTTTTTTTACACAAATGCGTTGATGAAAACTACGCGTGTAGATTACAAGCTACAATTAAATTAACTAATGCTCTTCACGTTTCCATTTGCGGTTTTGTTTATAGTAAATGACTTTGTAGCTTGTAACTTGTTATAAAAAAGTTACAGAGCGTCCGTTAACTCTAAAATAGGTTATTAACCTATCAATTTTTTTTTTGTGGATTACAACCTAAAAATGGCCATAAAGAACGGAAATGCAATCGCTTTAAAACAATAACGTCATTAAAACAAAAATAGTTAAAAAAAATAAAAAAATAAATGTTAAAAAAATAACAAAAAAAAAAAAAAAAAAAAAACAAAAAAAAAAGCTCACGGATACGATTTTTACGTATACAAAATACTACATGTAAGCAAAAAAAGGTGCGGACCAAGAGTTTGCAGAATAGAGCAAAAAAAACATATCAAATTTCAATATTAAGTAACTGCACCAGTTAATGTACACCATAAGTTCTATCTTTTTTTTTTATTGTAGCACGGCAAAGTGACTGCACTATGCCTGATGGTAAGCACAGTGCGATCCAAAAATAATAGCGACCACCAATTGAAACACTGTCCATCGCCGGTCGCCACTATGATGCCGGCCTGTAAAAAGTAACCAAGATTAACTAGCTTACCCATGCAACTTCGTAGGCAACAAATCATTTATCACCAATTTCAATTGTATTTTTAAAAGTGAAAAATTTTAACCTAAAACTCAACGAGAAACTTTGTTACCCTGACGGCACACATTTATTTTTTCAATTCGGCATAGTTGTAGGGTATTCTAAACACAACTTAACTCGTTAAATACTAGTTTCCCGAACCATATACTCATACTTACAAGTAGAATTCACTTAATTCTGATACTACAGATTCTGACAATATACTCCGAAAATGTTGATTTGCTCGGAACAAACAACTACCTAAACTTGTTTGACGCGACGCCTCATGTCAGGTGACGTCATACGACATGTATTCAAGTTTTTTTAATTATAAGTTTTGTTACACTACCTCTTGCTCGCTGGTTCGCTTAGATTAATGTAAATTTATCTATCAGGGAAGAGTATGTTTGTCCCTGGACATTAATTACTCTGTGCAATTTTATATAACGTGTAATCAAAATTCGATATTCGTCTTTGTACTAGTATGGATTATACTACCTACAATAGTAATTAATTTGAATATGTATTTATTTATATCAAGCATTTTTTTTCTCGAACTGACTACGCTGTTAACCTAGCATGGTCTTAATAGCTTCACCGGACTACTAAGGCGAGCGCTTAAGGCACTCAGCCTATTTTATTTTGGCAACTAGCTCATGGGTGCACGGCATATCTCGGCTTGGCTGTTGCCTGTTGCATGTAAAATTGCGACCATATATCAAGCATATCGCACAACAAATGTCATGTATTTTGAACAATTCGTTTACTATTAATTTTTCTTCCGAATATTGTTTAAGTGTGTTGCCAGTTCTTTGTCGATAAATGGGTTGTTGTCCGAACCTGTGGTAGTTTTGACATACAAAAGCGCCTTCTCAGGTCCTAAATTGACTAAAGTATTTATGATTTCTTAACTTTTTTAAATATTTTTAAAAGAATAGATATATTTTAAAATGTTTAGATTTTTCCAAATAAGGCATATTTTGATTATTCAATCATGTTACTGAATAGAATATCCATGTTTTATTATATTTTAATATATAATTCGTTCAGCCATTTTAGGGCGTCGTCGATAAGAATGGTTAGGTCATAGGTGGGTAATAGTTTGTAACCGGGAATTATTGTGTGAGAATATGTTGAATTGATTGCATTTGAATAATATATAGCTATTGTTTATTTGATTATTTAAGGGGAATTGCGTTTTGTAGTTGTCGTCCACACTCACATAACTTCACTGAAAGCATATATACCAGGTGAATGTTTAGACACTATCAATATCTATAGAGAGCACTCTGCACTCGATTCTCGTTTTAAATCAATTTAAAAAAGAGCTGCTTGATATTAGACCTAATTATTTTAGAAACATACAAAAATTACACTAAATCCTCTAAGCGTGTATGAAGTGAAAATGAAGCCCACAAACTAACAAAGCATAGTTTTTCGAATGATATAAAAACGAAAGTAGTTTATTTTCCGTTTTATTATTGAAAGTTATTAAATATGGGTCGCTGCTCGCTTTATCACTTGTCGTTCAACCTAGTATTATTTATGTTATTATCCATACTTCTGAAATTCTCAGAACAAATTTTACCCAAGGTTCTCTTTGTTGTCTGTTAATATTTGTTTTCATACTATTTTTTTATATGTTCAATGTGACCATGAAGTGTCATATCTTCGAATATTGCGTTAAGGTAAAGGAGGGAGAGGGGTGAAAGGGAGGTGAGCGTCCGGCGCTCTCATTAACCGAACGAAACGCAACAATGCAAGCAATGTTACTTCCCGTCGGTGTTTGTGTGTAGGGTGGTAGTACCCCGGGCAAGCCGACGCGTTTATTCTGAACAGAGTAAAAACTTAAGCGTGGCTATACCACTCACCTAAGCCTACTACTACTTTGTCGTAGCTCACGGAGGCAATATTTGTTACGTTTTTAATAAATTCATTGTCAAAATTTGTTATAGACTGACATACAGATAAAATAAGTTTTGTGTAATCTATAAGATTAATGTTATCGTTACCTCGAAATAATGCATTAGAAAAAAAATCACGGGACACCTGGTAGATGTGAAACATCAAAATTGTTTTGTATAAGTTATATGCATAAAAGAACAGATTACGACAGGAATGAGCTATGGCATAATGAAAAGATAAAGCATTACAAATTAGTTCCATAAAAAACGACTATTTATTTATTTTATTACATAAATATTCATTTTTATTAAATACAAATTTCAACTAGGCGCAGGCGCGGTGTGTTTGGCGGTATTTATCAAAGGGAATTAGGTCATCGGCGCGTGCCGCGTAATATTAGCAGAACAAGTATATAAATTAGGGTTGCAAATGTTTTTGCGTATTTTGTTAACATAGGAAAGTTCATGTTTTACGTCGCCACACCAACAATCAGGCTTACCCTCCGCCTATAGATGATTCACATCAAAAACAAAAAGAATTATATATAGCTTCTTCTATACCTTACATATGATAAGAATTTAAATTTAACGTGACTGTACTTTTCTATTTTTGTAAAAAAAATACCAGTTTCTTGAAATAAGTAATAAATACATTTCAATCATTTTTAGATAGTTTGTCTGTATGTTTGTATGGACACGCATCACTTTTTTTTCTTTTTTTTATTGAAGCACGACAAAGTGACTGCACTATGCCTGATGGTAAGCATAGTACAATCCAAAAACAGTGGCGACCACCGCGAGACAGATCATCCATCGTCGGTCGCCGCTGTCATGCCGGCCATAATGACGAAAGTCACCCGGTACTGGATATGCACAGGCTGATCCCGAAACGCGAAGCGCAAAAGCGAGTCACTATGTATGTATGTACACCTACCACCCTGCTATCGCCATTGCCTCATTCATTGATCAGCAGGGTGCACCACGTGCAGGTGAGGTTGGCTTGGGTGTCTCAAGTCTTAAGATGTTACTCGACACCCCTTACACCCCAAAATCACTGCTAAAGTACTGGGTTTACAATAAAACCTCAGCAAGAAAATCATAATGCATATTCTTGAGAATAACTTAGTATTTGGTCTATTAAACTTAGTCAGTTCACTCTATCGACAGTTATTGTAATTTGAATGAAGGCTCGAGTTAGGTACAAGAGAAAAGTAGATAAGTTTTTTTTTTATTTCATCTAGAAGGCAAACGGACAGGTGTCTCACCTGATGTTGAGTGATCAACACCGTCCATAGACACCAGCAACACCAGGGGACTTGCAAGTGCGTTGCCAGCCTGTGTTTAAAATGATGGGAGATGAGGATAGGGAGAGGGAAGGGGTAGAGGAGGAGGAGGTGGGTCTCCGGCGCTCTCACTGACCGAATGAAACGCAACAATGCAACCACTGTTACTTCACATCGGTTTTCTGTCAGAGGGGTGGTACTACCCTGGGTTCAACGTACCTCTACCACCTACAAATGGTAAATGGATCTAATACATTAAGATAACTTTATTAATCACTACTTTCTTTTACATAGGCTTCCACATAGACGAAGTGGCGGGCACAACTAGTCTTAAATATGGTTGTGAAATCTCCTGATCATTACGACAGGCTATATTATGTACCAGCTGACCTGTGCAACTTCATCTGCACAAAATCGATTATTACTTGTTTTAATTGTATTGTTATCCGCGAAAAATCTTAATAAAACTGAAACGCGATCGCAGCGACATCTATCGTTTTCAATTGTAAATCCGAACTATACAGGGACTCACTCAAATATAGTTGGTATATGAGATATTTTCTAAAATAAACCTAAACCCAGTCGCAGCATCGCCTACCGGGTTCAATTAAGATAAATACTAACCTACATATATTGCCGATAAATGTCTTCCCAGCATTGGCGATAAATTAATATTTGTCAATTTAAATTACATTCCTTGTGATTAACTATTGAAAATAATTTTCAAAAATAAACATTATCTATAACATTGAGGGATAATATACCTTTCCAACATTGAAAAAAAAAATCAAAATCGGATAGGTGGTACCAGGGATTTCCTGAATACAAAACGATAAAAATGTGAAATATAACTTAAACGTTTAGCTAATCTGTCTATATGTATTTATATATATCACATAGAAAATTCACCAAAATCCGTCAAGAATTTCATTGAATAAAAATTTTTGTCCTTCATCCGTTACCCTAGAGAATCTCTTGTGTTTTATGGGACAGAAAGTATCCTAAATGTAATCTTGTAGTATTAGTTACCACTGTGTCAATTTCGTCAAAATTGGTCCAGCACTTTCAGAGTGGTACGTGTTCATAGAGACAGACAGACAGTCAGACAAAAATGGTAAATAGACTATTTTTGACTTCTATATCGATAACACAGTTCACTTCGATTATAATTATCAAAAAATATTTAATGTACAGATTTCGACTTCTTACAGTTTTATTATAGTATATAGATAGATGAGGAATGAACTTATTATTTACCACTCGGAAACTGGAAATTCAAGTTAATCGACCAAAATAGAAGGACGACGACTGCGAAGAGTATAAATATACGATGATATATTGTACTAGCCTCTGCCCGCGACTTCGTTCGTGTGGAATAATTAATTTGGGCTAATGCTAATACGCAGCGGAATCTCCCAAGAGGAAAACTTCCCGATTTAAAAAACATTCTTCATTGGTGCTCCGCGCCTGTTGGTCTTAGCGTGATGATATATATAGCCTATAACCTTCCTTGATAAATGAGCTATATAACACTGGAAGAATTTTTCAAATCGGACCAGTAGTTCCTGAGATTACCCCCTACAACGTGACAAACTCACAACGTCATAAACTCACAAATTCACAAACTCACAAACTTTACCTCTTTATAACATTAGCATAGATAATAACGCAACTGGTGTAAATACCCTTGACATTTCTTATAACCTTGACCCCTGCGGTTAATCAAGTTGATTGGTTACAAAAAAAAAAACTAAAATAAACAAGTTCCACAGAAACGAATGTGAATCATATAATGAACTGGTCAAAACACAGTATCTATTGCAATGTGTTATGTTAAGTTATGGTCCGCCATTTTGGAATATGGCTTTTAAAGAATTAACACAGTCATTATCGAGTAGGTTATAATATTATTTGTGTTTTGTGCTAATTTCAATATTACAATAAATACAAGACGGCGGCTTGTTAGAACTTCCCTGGGAATTTTTGTTGCAAGTCAGAATTCACGCCCCGTAGTATTATTGCCCATCCACTTTATCACTAACATTTATCACTAACATCTGGTCAACGTGTCATTGTCATATCAAACAAATGCCTATTTATATCAGATACACGTCCTTACCGCAATACAATTGCCTATAATCCCTTTTGCAATTTTAATATAATCCTACTCGACAACTGACTTGTCACCATGTGTATTTGCTCGAGACATATATAATCTTATCAATGAAGTATTAGATTGGTTGTCATTTAACAAAATAAAACATACATTGTTGTTTACAGGGCCGTAGTTAGATTTATGGGGGCCCCATATTGACTTATCATTAAATACGGTGTTATTACAAAAAAGTTAAACATGTATCGAATACTTGCTTTAAAAAGGGTACGTTTTAAATGCACCGCGCTCGCTAAATATTTGCCATCTTGCTCTTTTGTCTCGCTTTGGTTAAGTTAGGTTAGACTTGCGAAAAAAGGATAACGCGAACTTCCCTCGGGCGAGCGCTGTGCATGCCCCAGTCCGTTTGTGGTATCCCGTACCCCGTATCCCGGCAAAAGACGAACCCGTACCGAACGCTGCGCATTATAAAAGACGTCCGCAACATATTTTTACCGATCCTCCTGATGAAATAACGGCAGTGAACGATCAGTACCAGCCTGTCTCTCCAAACAGAGCGTGCTCACGCCCACGCCCGCGTAACTACAGATCACGCCGTCGTGGTCTGGGGGTAAATTTCGCTCCCGCACACCAGAAGCCTAACGTGGAACCCTTGAGTACGCTGCTCGCGCTATACAGTGACACTAAATCGCTGCGACAACATTACACATATCATCTCCACATACGTGCACGTACACATGCTAACACATGAAAGTGGAAGAGTTTTATTTTTTCCTTATCGAACTGAAATAGTTTAGAAAAATTATCCAACACAAAATACATATAAGAGTTGTATGCTTGGTACACATGCGCTCGTCTTAGTAGTCCGGTGAAGCTGTTAAGACCTTACTAGTCAAATAGCGTAGTCAGTTCCAAAAAAAAGCGCGGTGTATGTAGTACGAAACCTCTTTGAAGCAAGTATTTAATACATATTTAACTTTTTTGGAATAACACTTTTATGCTTTTGAACAGACTCGGTCGAGGGATGAAACAAGCAATTCTTGTATATACCGGTTGAATGGTTAAAGAGTCGCAAAATTCACAGGGGTCATTGAGTAGTCGTTTGTGGTGCTAAATCAATTAAAAAAAGGTGCTTAATATTTGACCTAATTATCTAGAAGAACGCAAAACTGATATTCATTCAACATCAGAGGATTTACGCAAAAACGAACTTGTGTAATAAATACCGACACAACAGATCACGCCGTGACATGTACTGTGGCCCGCGCTCCACTTCACTTTGTTCAACCGTGCAGCATTCCCACAGTAATCAATTTACGTAATGTTATTTACACTTCCGGCTGGCGGTCGGACTTTCTTAGGAAGCGCATCGAAAAAGCCGTTCATACTCTCGGTGAATGGTTTCGTTGATGGCGCATAGAAGTTAATCCCGATAAGAGTGCCGCAATACTCTTCGATCCCACGAAACGCGCTAATAAATTTAAGCCCATCAGGCTATACGGAATCGATATCCCTTGGGTCGAAGAGGTCAAATATCTCGGTGTTACATTAGATAGACACTTAAAGTTCAATTCACATATAGACAGAGTGCGAAACAAAGCCGCTATGGTCTTGGGTCGCCTCCATCCGTTGCTTTGTCATAAGAGTAAGATGTCCCTCAGACACAAGCTCACTTTGTATAAGACGTGTATCCGTCCCGTGATGACATATAGCTGCCCCGTTTTTGCGCTTATGTCCAAAGATAACTTTGATAAGCTGCAGGTTCTCCAAAATCGTGTTTTACGTAAAGTGACCAGTGCCCCGTGGTACATCCGGAGAGTCGATCTCCATAGAGACCTAGAGATCCCTTCTATCTGAGCGTACGTAAAATCACTTACGATTAGTTATTTTGAAAAAGCCGCGAATCATCCCAGTCCATTAGTGGTATCCGCCGCAAACTATGAAACCGTACCTAACGTTGCGCGTTATAAAAGACGTCCACGACACATTTTTACCGAACCTCCTGATTCAATCACGTCAGCGAACGATCAGTACCAGCCTATCCCTCGTAACAGAGCATGTTCACGCCCACGCCCGCGTAACCACAGATCACGCCGCCGTGGTCTGGGGGTTAATTTCGCTCCCGCACACCCGATTAGGCCTCCCACAGCAGCGGCTCAAGCCTAGGTTCGATCCTTCGGTAGAGAGCCCTTGAGTGCGTTGCTTGCGCGATACGGTGACACACAAATATACATCACTGCTACAACACTACACGATCACCGCCACACACGTGCACGCCTCTACACGCTTACACAGGAAAGTGGAAGGGTTTACTTTTTTTTCGCTTATCGAACTGAAAAACTCTCAATTTTCCGATAATAAATATATGGAGGAGTTGTTGAGGCGTGTATGCTTGGTACACATATACGTTTCAACAACTCATACATATATGAATAGTTAGCTAGGTTAGCTAAGATGGGTCGCGATTTTGCATGCAACAGGCAATAGCCAAGCCGAGGTGTGCCGTGCACCTTTGAGCTGGTTGCCAAAATAAAATCGGCTGAGTGCCTTAAGCGCTCGCCTTAGTAGTCTGGTGAAGTTGTTAAGACCTTGCTGGGTCAATAGCGTAGTCATTTCGAAAAAAAAAAATATCAATTACGTAATGATTAACCTTGAAAAGTGTACCTTCAAATTCGTTCATTGAACCTAGATGTGATTTTTATACGCTCAAAAGTATCGTTTCCATGATTAAAAAATTTTTAGAACAAACTTTAACCAAGGTTCTCTTTGTTGTATATTAGTATTTGTTTTGATATTATTATTTTATATGTCACATATGACTATGAACTGTCATATCGTAGAATACTGAAAGTGTCTGATCTTTCACCTGGTATAAGTAGGTAAATTAACTGTAAAGACTCTGCTTTGAGCCATAAATATCCACAGATAACACAAAAGACGAATATAATTTCATGTAAATATCACTAACAGTAAAAGACAAAGAATAGCATGATAACGCACACATACGTAAAGTAATATCGTAACGCCGTACTATCTTAGATAAAATGTGGAAGTAAGATGGCATATTCTCAATACTGGTGGTGAAAGAGAAATAGTTATGTGTTGCTTGGATACATACGGATTGACGAGCAGCCGTCAAAAATGAGCTAACTAGCCAACTTTTAACAAGGCGTTGTCGAAACGCTTTTGACGTATTTACAGCTTTTTGATATGAGACATCTATAACAAGGGTAAACCTGATTGTTGACGTGGCGAGACGTGACGACGCAAAACACAAACTTTGCACTATTAACAAAATACTCGAAATATTTGCAACCCTATCTGTATAACCATATAATTCAAATTGTTCTGTCGGTCACTCGTTCTTTAAGGGTTACGCGGCACGCATTGACGACCTAGCGTCCTTTGATAAATGCCGCCAAACACATCGCGCCTTCGCCTAGTTAGAATTTTTGTATTTCGTATTGAATAAAAATGAATATTTATGTAGTAATATAAATAAATACTCATTATTTTATGGAACATATTTGTAATGCTTTATCCTTTCATTGTGCCATAGCTGATTCCTATCGTAATCAGTTCTTTATGCATATAACTTATACAAAACAATTTTGATGATTCACATCTGCCAGGCGTCCCGTGACGGCTCATTTTTTAAATCTGAAACATCTATAGGCGTAGGGTAAACCTGATTGTTGGCGTGGTGACGCAAAACACGAAGTTTGCACTATTAACGAAATACTTTAAAACATTTGCAAAACAATTTCGATGATTCACATCTGCTGGGCGTCCCGTGACGACTAAATTTTTTTTGGTTATTACATCACTAACTTAAATTTACGAATTTAAGGATAAAATTTACCGTGATTCTGGAGGTAACACAACGATACACTCACGTGCTGCTGTCGCCAGCTCATTCATTCACTGGCCGCTAAATGAAATAATTTTGACCGTATCGAACGATAAATAAATAATACCAGATATGAGGGCTATTATTTAAATAAGACTATCTCTTTCCTAATTATGTAAAGCGGCTGGTAATGTATTAGATATAATTTTTAACCGACTTCGAAAAAGGAGGAGGTTCTATGTTCGGTTGTATGTATTTTTTTATCGATATCTCCGTCAATTATGAATCGATTTTAATGATTCTTTTTCTGTTTGATTCGGCTATACTCAGAGGTGGTCCCATATAAATTTTAATAAAATATTCAACCCCTAAACGGGTGAAATATCGTTTATTCGATTTTCACCCAATTCGTGTCTACGTATTTTCGTGTACTTGAAACCGATTTCAACAATTTTATTTGAATCACCGGTAACAGGGAATGGTGTTCTTCAAATTAAAAAAAATCCAACCATAAGGGTTGAAAATAAAGGGATGAATAAAGCTTATATGAATAAATGAACTTCTCCATAAGTTAATTTTATGTACTCAATGTTCTGGGTAATCAAACAGAAATTTTGAGTTTTTGTTAGGATCTTAGACTGTAATTTAGTAGATTTTACTCAAGTACTTGTGTATTATAGGTGGATTTTTACGTAGTGTAGTCCAGTTATTATGCACAAGGGGATTGGATGGGAAAAAATACCACGGAGCATGGATTCTGACTTGCCACAAAAATTCCCTGGAAAGTTTTAACAATGGAGCCACCATCTTGTTAGAACATTATAATTATTCCGAGATATTTGTAATATTACATTAACTACTCGACAATGGCAGTACTGGCAACTAGAAGTATGGTTACCAAAAATAAAATAAAAGAGAGAGATTAATTTAAAACAAATGTATTAATCAGTTACATAGTACTACGACTTTGATGAATTTTTGTGAGCGTGTTCCAGTAGATCCGAAAATGGTTTAGATTCACAATTGAACCCGGTAGGTGGCGCTGCGGTTGAATAATAGGCTTCTTTATTATCAGGATGGAACAAGATCCGCTGAGACCGCTAGTTGTTATATTACTAGCCACTGATTAGCTTAGATTTCGTTCGCATGCAATAGTTACTTTGGGCTATTGCTAACACGCAGCGGATGTTTTCAAGAGGAAAAAACCCCGATTTTGAAACATTCTTCATTGGGGCTCCGCTTCTATTGGACTTAGCGTGGTGATATATAGCCTATAACCATCCTCGATAAATGAGCTATATAACACTGAAAGAATTTTTCAAATCGTACCAGTAGTTCCTGAGATTACCCCCTACAACGTCACAAACTTTACCTCTTTATAATATTAGTATAGATTATAAATCGTAAATGGCATAGACACGTTACATTTACGTTTATTATATGTACAGATAGGAGCTTATAATGGATGACTTATTTACTCTGATCTATACTAATATTATAAAGAGGTAAAGTTTGTGAGTTTGTGACGTTGTAGGGGGTAATTTCGGGAACTACTAAACCGATTTTGAAAATTCTTTTAAACATAAAAGCCACGTTATTTGTAATCGTTATAGACTATATGTTATTCCGAATAGTGAAAATACTCATTTGTAGTAGTCGGATTTACAAAGTAAGTCGGAGAAAAAACGGTCGAACGTAAACGTTTCTTACGAACGCTGCCTTAACCATGAGAGATATATGATTGAGTTCTAGAGCTTGATAATGCCTACAAAAAAGTCATGGACAGCATATATCTAATTTCTATATTTAAGTCGCAAAAAGTAGCTATTTTGTATATATTTCTTTAAAATTACAAAGACAACAAAAAATAATTAGACAAATTGATACAGCCATTTTGAAGTGATGCACGCTTACATACATACGACAACTGATTTTTATTTACACTGACAATCAACAGCATAATACTTATATCTTCAGTAATAATATATTTTAGTTGATTTTATGATATTCCCGAGATAACAAACATATGACACTATCTCAAAAGAAATGCTTGTATAAGTTTATCAATAATTTTAAGGCTTGACCTCATTTTTTATCTTTAAAACGACTGGAATATGTTAAGAATTGTTTTAAATGTAAAATTTAAACTGAGAAACAGGAGGCAGAGTGCTCATAATTGTGCAATGTTTATTACTATCTATGTTATTGTTCTATATTTGTATGTATGTATGTCTATATGTGTATGTATATTTGTACTATATATGTATATATATATATATATATATATATTTATTTTATTATTTATGTGCATATATGTATATATTTCTTTATCAATTTTCTTTTGCTTTTTATTGGCACTACCTACAAAAGTTTTTGACATCAATACCGCTGGTTAGCTGGAAGAGAATGCCTCATGGCATTAAGCTCGCCAGTGTACAACCAAATGTGTGCAATAGAGAAATAAAAAAAAGAATCTCATGTAAAACAGATATGTAAATCTGAAACAATCTTACTAATATTAGAAACCCCATTTTTTTTTTTTTTTTTTACGTGTGGAAATCCCTTATGGATACCCACCCTCCCGGGGGAGACAGTGGGATATGTCCGACTCGCACGGACTAAAACCCCACGGTGTACCGACAGACCGTGATGTTGGGGCGGCAAGGGATCGTTCTATGCTATTCCCCTTGAATAGCCGCCCCAACGGTCCACCCGGCGGAAGGTTGCCGCCGGGCTCCTACCTATAGAGAGGCAGCTGGGCACACGCCAGCTGCCCCTTCTCATCCGCCGGATCTGTGCAATGAGGGGATGAGCAATATTAGAAACCCCAAAAGTAACTCTGACTGTCTGTCTGTTTGTAGCGCTTTCACAGCAAACCTACTAAATCGATTTAAATTTAAATTTAGTACACAGAAAATCTAGAACAGTGTTTCCCAACGTGAGGCCCACGGCCCACGTCGGTTATTTAAATGCAATGCTAGATATCGTAGGCAAATTAAAAAAAAATGCTGTAAATAATTACTATATATAATTTCCTTTGACGTTACCTACCTGAGTAATTAGAGTCGTTTTAATATTTTACTTACGATGTTTTGATAACAATTTAATACTGATTTCTTCCTAAAAGTATTCATTTATATTCCTTAAAGGGACAAAACAGTTTTTAAAGGTTAAAAATTATGTATGGATGGCATAACAATTTAAAAAAAGTTAAGGTGGGGCATGGCTTAAAAAGTTTGGGTAACACTGATCTAGAGCCTGAGAAAAGACATAGGCTACCTTTTAAAGCAAAAAAAAGTTTTAGGGAGTTGAAAAGTTATATGGAAGTATCGTCATTTTTAAAGCTAAAAGTTTGAAACCTATTTCTTAAGCTGGTAAAAATCCAAAAACATTTTCGAAAAAATTTAATTCTATGTTTCAGAGTTTAGCGCGTATAAACAATCAGAAAGAAAACTCTTGTGATATATAACACTAGCTTCTATTCGCGACTTCGTCCGCGTGGTATTTCAATATACTTTGGGCTAACGTTAACACGCAACGAATGCTCTCAAATGGAAAAATCCCGATTTTGAAACACTCTTCATTGGTGCTCCGATCCTATTTCACTTAGAGTGATACATAGTCTTCCTCGATAAATAAAGCTATTTAACATTGAAAATATTTTTCAAATCAAACCAGTAGTTAATCTCAACGCTTTCACCCAAAGAAGGTGGGGTGTAAGGGGTGTCGAGTAATATCTTAAGACTTGAGACACCCAAGTCAACCTCACCTGCACGTGGTGCACCCTGCTGATCAACGAACGAGGCAACGGCGATAGCGGGGTGGTAGGGTTTTACAGCCCGACTGGGTCGCAACCACCATGTACATGGTGAGAAAGCCCGTCATAATGACTCGCTTTTGCGCGTCGCGTTTCGGGATCAGCCTGTACATATCCAGTGACTTTCGTCATTATGGCCGGCATGACAGCGGCGACTGACGATGGATAATCTGTCTCTCGGTGGTCGCCACTGTTTTTGGATTGTACTATGCTTACCATCAGGCATAGTGCAGTCACTTTGTCGTGCTCCAATAAAAAAAAAAAAAACATAACCTCCAATTTATTAATATTAGTATAGATAAATAAGTTCAAAGTTCATATCAAGCGTGTTTTATGGACATAGGTTTAATAAACTTGGTTATTGCGTTGATAATAGTGATGTCTGGAAAATATTGCTGATCTATTCGTCCATTAAATAACGTACGTAAACAATAATTGTAGAGTTTTTGGCATGATCTCAGTCTGTCATGTAGTGGATTTTATATTTTATTCATAATCTTGTGTTATTAGACTCTATATTTTGTAAATTTGGTGGTGTTTTGCGTAATGTAGTTAGTTTATTATGCATAAGTGAAGTGAATGGAAAATAATACCACGGAGCATGAAATTCTGAGATGCCACAAAAACTCCCTGGAAGGTTCTAACAAGGGTTCCACCATCTTGTTAGAATATTGACTGACACGACTCTTATTATTGAAGTGATTGCACGACGCTTGTAATATTATTGACTGGGTAACAATGGCAGTAATAACCTAAATGATTGACTGCCAAAAATAAAGATAAAAAACACAATAATTGTACATAGTATTAGCGGTAACCGCGACTTAGTCCGCCTGAAACCTTATGTAGATAAAAACCAATGATTAATAAATTCATCTTAATGTTTTTTTTTATATCATACTAACCTCTGCCCGCGACTTCGTTCGCGTGGAATAGATACACTAACACGCAGCAGTTCTCAAAAGAAAATAACATCCCGATTTTGAAACATTTTTAATCTATGCTCCGCTTCTATTGGTCTTAGCGTGATGATATACAGCCTGTAACCATTCTCGATGAATGAGCTATATAACACTGAAAGAATTATTCAAATCGGACCAGTAGTTCCTGAGATTACCCCTTACAACGTCACAACATCACAAACTCACAAACTTTACCTCTTTATAATATTAGTATAGATAGGAGGCAACCGAACAGACGGGTCACCCGTTGTTAAGCAATCACTGCTGTCCATAAACACTAGCAATCCCAGAGGAGTCGCAAGTGCGTTGCCAGCCTGTGTTCGGGGGAGTGGAGAGAAAAAAGGGGTTAGAGGAGAGGGAGGGGAGGGGAGATGGGTTTTCGGCGCTCTCACTGACCGAACGAAACGCAACAATGCAACCACTGTTACTTCACGTCGGTTTTCTGTGAGTGGGTGGTGCTACCCCGGACGAGCCGACCCATTCATGCTGAAACCAATAATAGCTTCAGCGTGGCTCTACCACCTACAAACCCATTTACTTATCTACTTTTCTCTCGTACTTAAGTCGAGTCGTCATTAAAAGTACAATAACTTTAGATAGAGTGAATCGATTTTAATTAAACAAAGGCTAAATGTTACTCGAAGATATGCTTTATGATTATATTGAAGAGATTTTCTCATGAACGCAGTATTTTAGGAGTGATGCGCGTTCACAAAAACAGACAGAATTTCTAAGATTGATTGAAATGTAATTTATTACATATTTCTAGACACTAGAAACAACTCTATCCACAAAAATTTTCAAAATACAGGCATGTTAGATTTACATTTCTCTATTAAATGTACTCTCGAAGTAACATCTTTTTTTACATGGGGAAATTCATACGGTTACCCACCCTATCCGGGCAGCTGAGGATGGGTTATGTCCGAATTGCACGGACTAAAACCATGGTGCCCTCACTCACCTATAGGCCGGGGAGCAGGAGCTGCCGACTGGCAATGTATCTTCTCCCCGGCAGGTGACGGCCCTTCATTAGAGCCCTCTTCGCGGTCGAGGGGTCAGGATGGTAGACCCCTCAGGGTAGGGCGAGAGTCCCTTACGATTGTGGGAGGCGCATCGGCACAATGCGCGTCAACCACACGGGCCTGTGCAGAATAACTGCCAGGGCGACGGACATGCCCGCGTTCATCGCCCGCAGGCCCTTTTTTACGGCGGCCTCAGGTCATTGCTGACTCGAACTAACACCTCTCGCTATGCATCCGTCAAAAATGTACATAGCTATAATGTATCTCAAATATATACTATATACAACTTGACGCATTGGTCCGGTGAAACTTAAGACGTTGATAGGTCAATAGCGTAGTCAGTTCGAAAAAAAAAATGCTACCGAAAATTTTGCGTCACGAGTTAAATGTTAAAAATCTATACTATAATAAAACTGTAACAAGTCGAAATGTGTACATTAAATATTTTTTGAAAATTTTAATCAGGGTAGACTATGTTATCGATATAGAAGCCAAAAATAAACTTTTTACAATTTTCATCTGTCTGTCTGTCTGTCCCTATGAACACGCATCACTCTGAAGGTACTGAACCAATCTTGACGAAACTTGACATAGTGATAACTAATATTACGAGATTACATCAAATATACTTTTTGTCCCATAAAACGCAAAGGGTTCTCCAGGATAAAGAATTAAAGTCTAGAATCTAAACCCATATTACTCTGAAAGTACTGAACCAATTTTAACGAAACTTAACACAGTGATAACTGATATTACAAGGCTACATCCAGGATACTTTTTGCCCATAAAACGCAAGGGGTGCTCCAGGATAAGGGAAAATAAAAAATTGTAGTTAACGTAACTAGACTTTTTTGCGACACCATAGTACAAGAGCCGGCAACGTTGGAAGAACAAGAATTTTAGAATATCTGATTCTTTAATATATCGATATATATTTTTTGTATCATAGGAGGCAAACGAACAGGTGGGTCACGTGATGTTAAGTGATCACCACCGTCTATAGACACTAGCAACACCAGGGGTGTCGCAAGTGCGTTACCAACCTGTATACGGGGGAGGGGAGTGTAAGGGAAGGGAAAGGAGGAAAGGGGAAGAGAGGTTGGTCTCCAGCGCTCTCACTGACTACAATGCAAGCAATGTTATTTCACGTCAGTTTCCTGTGAGAGGGTGGTATTAGCCCGAACGAGATAACCCATTCATGCTGAAACCAGTTACAGCAAAAGGGTGGCACTACTTTCACGTGTAAGCGTGGATGCGTGCACGTGTGTGGGGGTAATATGTGTAATGTTGTTGCAGTGATGTAAGATTTTGTGTCACTGTATCGCGCGAGCAGCACACTCAAGGGTTCCACGCCGAGGGAACGGACCTAGGCTTGAGCCGCTGCCGAGGGGGGCCTAATCTGATGTGCCGGAGCGAAATTTACCCCCAGACCATGGCGGCGTGATCTGTGCGGGAGCGAAATTTACCCCCAGACCATGGCGGCGTGATCTGTGCTTACGCAGATGTGGAATGAAACAACGATAAACGTAAATGTATGACTTAGGACTGACGCCATCTTAAATATATGCGTCAATAACATACGCTGATCCAATTATCGCTATCTTTATCGTGCAGCCAGTACTGCACTAAACTATAGCTATTATATATTATATTATATATATTCTATACACATATTATTTTTATAGCAATAAATCGGTCTAAATATTGAGTAAATAACTGAATTAGTCTGAAAGATGAAATTTGTATTGAAAATGTTTTTCATTAATAATTCCATTTTAAGAACGTTTCAAAGTTAGTAAAAAAATCATCCTAAAATTATTTAAAAATCAATATTTTTGTCTGTAAAGGTACGATATACACAAATAAACGCAACGTTTACCGGTAGGCAGGTAGCTTGGACGTAGTTCGGATGAATATAACACATAAAACTGGCTTGATTGATTCTTTCCGGTGTGACCTCTGTCTATGTAGGCAATTTCGCTAATATCAAGTGTGACAAATACACATAATGAATTTAATGCCAAATATTCAGTGTAACAACGAAGAATAATATACAATAGAAACATATTAACAGACATAAATTACCAAAAGGTGATAGGCACTATGTTGTGAGTGGTACAGAGATTATTTATAAAAATATATTGAAAATTCGTTTTCGCAACAGTTTCTAACTCTTAGACAATAGTTACAAGCAAGTGACAGTTGACGCTTCGACGCGATTTTTAACGCTTCGACGCGGTTTTTATAAATTTTTCTTCAATACAACGGAGTATAAAAAGGTTTTAATACAAGTGAAGATAGTTATGATAAAGTTGTACAGACACTTATTTAGTTTTATATAGGTTAATTTTTATCTTAATTGAACCTGGTAGATGATGCTACGAACGGGTTCTAGGCTAATTAAAAAAAAAATGAGCTGTCACGGGACACCTGGCAGATGTGAAACATGAAAATTGTTTTGTATAAGTTATATGCATAAAAGAACAGATTACGACAGGAATCAGCTATGGTATAATGAAAAGATAAAGAATTAAATTTTTCCATAAAATAAAATAATGACTGTTTATTAGATAAATATTTATTTTTATCAAATACAAAAAATCCAAATTTAAGAATGTATTTGAAATCAGGACAACTCCATTACTTTCATCGCTGACTTCGATAATAGTTAGATCCGATGTTGCCTCTGACGAAAATACTGTGACAATTGGTCGATGATAATTGAAGTATGTTACAAAAGTATTAGATATAGCATTATCAAGATATACAGTATGTCATAGTGTGATTTTACTTTCGTTGTAGGAGGGTGCACACTTTCACTTCCTAAATTATCGCTGTCCGACATATTTTGAATTAAAACATCGGTTACATTCTCGACTGCGAAAAGTGTTTCATAATTTATAAATAGCGTTAAAAATGCGTCGTTTAATCCGTGACAGTCAATTGTCTAATGAAATAGTAACAAAAAAATCAGTGAAAGATGCAAAGAGTGTTCGACAAAACAATTTGAACGTTATGTTTATACAAATAGAGTTGCAAATGTTTTTGAGTACTTCGTCAATAGTGCAAAGTTCGTATTTTTTTTTTTTTTTATCTTTATTTTTGGCAATCAATCATTTAGATTATTACTGCCATTGTCACGTAGTCAATAATATTACAAGCATCGTGCAATCATTTCAATAATAAGCGTCGTGTCAGTCAATATTCTAACAAGATGGTGGATCCCTTGTTAGAACCTTCCAGGGAGTTTTTGTAGCATCCCAGAATTTCATGCTCCGTGGTATCATTTTCCATTCACTTCACTTATGCACGATAAACTAACTATATTACGCAAAACACCACCAAATTTACAAAATATAGAGTCTAATAACACAAGATTATGAATAAAATATAAAATCCACTACATGACAGACTGAGATCCCGCCAAAAACTCCAGTTCGTATTTTAACCTGTAGCTTTGGAAATGTGACGTCATAAAAAATCATAATCATCATTGGCAGCTCTTCTCGATCCACTGCAGAGCATAGCCTCCTCTCTTTTTTAAAAATAAAAACATGTAATTGAAATCTATCGAGTAATTTTTGGATGTACGTAGGACAGACTTTGGCCAGTGTATATGTATATTAGTAAGATTTAAAAAAATCAAATTCCATAATATTATAAAAATATTATATTACACCTAATTTAAAAATATTAAAAATACATATATCTATACATTAAAAAATTACTGAAGATTAATTTGACCCGCAAAAAGCTAACGTCACGCAATATCTCCAGGCGGTCACCCATCCAAGCTCTGAACGCGCCCGACATTGCTTAACTTCGACGTTGACGACAAAACATTTCTATCTACGCGTCTCTCTCGCATATTTGTGACGTCACAGAATATTAAATAGTTCAACAGTTTGAATCTAACGATTATACAAGTAGGGTTGCCAATGTTTTTGAGTATTTCGTTAATAGTGCATAGTTTGCGTTTTGTGTGCCCGCGTATTTCGTTTAGATTGACATTTTAAAACTCGCAATATCTTTTGAATGTAATGGCCTATTTTAATAATTCAAAAAGTTATCTACAGGTAATGAAACAGTCTTACTTTAAAAATAATTTATTTGGATATGGATTAATATATAGATATGAATAACAAAGTCTTTTACGCATGGTATAGTTTTTATTAAGATTTCTTTCAAAAATGTAGTTATAGTGATATTATCACAATAGCTAGACATATGGTACCGGTTTTTATAGATAATAATATTTTTTTTTATTGAAGCACGACAAAGTGACTGCACTATGCCTGATGGTAAGCATAATACAATCCAAAAACAGTGGCGACCACCGAAAGACAGATTATCCATCGCTGCTCTCCGCTGTCATGCCGGCCATAATGACGAAAGTCATCCGGTACTGAATATGCACATGCTGATCCCGAAACGCGACGCGCAGAAGCGAGTCACTATGACGGGCTTTTTCGCCATGTACATGGTGGTTGCGACCCAGTCGGGCTGTAAAACCCTACCACCCCGCTATCGCCATTGCCTCGTTCGTTGATCAGCAGGGTGCACCACGTGCAGGTGAGGTTGGCTTGGGTGTCTCAAGTTTTAAGATGTTACTCGACACCCCTTACACCCCAAAATAAATATGTTCTTTAATATTGTAGAATATATTTTTGTTCTATCATTCATAGTTATCGGGGCGCATGCTATGAAATACATTTTATGCCAAATTTTTTTCATACCTTTGATTACATTATTGAAATTTTAGTAGAAATCCCAATTTTTTCTAAAAAAAATTTAGCCTATGTTACTAAGGGATAATGTAGCATTCTAACGGTAAACGAATTATCGAAATCCGTCCAGTAGTTTGAGTTTATTCGTAATTAACATACAAAAATACTACGATTCCTCTTTATTATAATAGTTTAGAAAAATAATTTGAATCTTATGTTTTACTGATAGGGTCGTTAATAGTGCGAACCTTGTGTGTAATCACCACGAACGTCGGCATGGCCGATTTAAATTTAGGGTGCGCCTATAGATGTTTCACATCAAAAATCACATATAATCATGGTATATGTTTGAGTGAGACCGGGGATAGTTAGGATTCACAATTGGAAACGGTAGTTGTGGCTGCAATCGGGTATCAGTTTTATTCAATTTTATCGCTTTTAAAAATACAATTGAAACCAGTGATAACCAATTTGGTGCAGACGAAGTTGCACGGGTCAGCTAGTAACTAATAAGGGATTTGTGTCAATCAGCTATAATTAATCTATATAAATGCACTTCAAGTGAATAACTGATAACCACCTAAACCTTATCAATATAGGTCAGCGATAAAAAAAAAGTGTGTGTGTGTAGTGTACTTATGTACACGCGTTAGAAGTTATACTTCTTTGGCGTAACAAGATAAAAATCTTTTCAAAAATCTATCTCTCGCCTTATTCTAAGTTTGTAGAAAAAACGACACTAACAATAGAAAGTATTTAATACATTGAAAGTTTTGATACAAAGAAATACAAACAAAAAATAGAAAGAAACAAAATGTTGACTATAGCTAACTTCAGGGTGTCTGTTTTTCGTGACTGTATGTGCGCGCATCGTAAAATAAACTTTCATCATTTTTCTCTAACGCGCCAAAAGAAGTATAACTTCAAAAAACACTTCAGCAATTTATTTAATGTAAATCGACTTACAAATATATCTCGTTCAGGTCCGACTGTTGTCACAATATTCCAACAACTCACATAATCACAACACACGACATGCCATCCGAGCTTATCGGAACTTGAGATAAAAATGTGTATATATTTCATACTAGGTGACACCCGGGACTTTGTACGCGTTTTTATACTGCAAATAATTTTTGGCGTCATAACAACCGAATTTTTGTAACAGCCACTAAATAAAACTTAAGAAAATAGAATTGATAAAATCACGTGATATAGCGTTGAGATATGTCATCTCTATAAATTTTTCAGTTTTCTATTTGTGTTAGTGATTGTAGATATGCAACTCGGCTAGGCCAACAGTTTTCCCAGATTAAGACACACAAAACACAAAATATAATTCCGTGCCGCCGTGGTAGTGGCGAGCGAGTCCGAATATAAGCGCGGGTTCCGAGCAAGTGACAGATCATTCTAAATTTTCGGCTGACAAACGATGTGACGAAAAAGAATTTTACCTACTCTCAACCAATTTATGCCCGAACAGATATGCTTTATGGTTTTCCTAAGTTTATGGTTTTTTATCATGGACGCAGTACTTTTGCAATGGTGCATGTTGACAGAAACAGACAGATAGACATTTCTAAAGAATAATCTATTTTATTACTTATTCCTAGACATCAGCAACATTTTTTTTCCAAAAAAATTAAAAAGTACAGACTCGTAGGATTTACATCTACGAGTATACTAATTTTATAAAGAGGTAAAGTTTATGAGTTTGTGACGTTGTAGGGGATAATCTCAGGAAGTACTGGTCCGATTTGAAAAATTCTTTCATTCTTATATAGCTCATTTATCGAGGGTGGTTATAGGCTATATATCATCACGCTAAGACCAATAGGAGCGGAGCACTAATGAATAATGTTTCAACGTCGTTTTTTTCCTCTTGAGAGCTTCCACTGCCTATAACTATACCACGCGGACGAAATCGCGGGCAGAGGCTAGTTATATGTATAAATAAAAGATATTAATCCATGTGGTTTGCCTACCAAATGTCCATCAATACAATAGATTAAAACTATTTATTTATGATAAATGAGAATTCAAAGTATTTATATTATTTTTCTTTTGAGGCAAACTCTTGGTAGGGTTTCTTTGCTTCTTGATAACCGGTTTCGGCCGCTTCATCAACAGTTCTTGTGGTATCGGTATCTGTCCGTGGGAGTCGACTCCTGGTCCTGGTTTCAGGGTCATACGATACTCCCCTCGTTTATGGATGCTCTCGGAGGGTTTGAACCGACTGAAGTTGTTATAGAAATGGTAGTCCCTTTAAAAAAATATATATGACATCATCAAACCATCCATGTAGGTGGTAGAGGCACGCTGAAGCTATTACTGGCTTCAGCATGAATGGGTCGGCTCGTCCGGGGTAATACCACCCACTCAAAGAAAACCAACGTAAAGTAACAGTGATTGCATTGTTGCGTAACGTACGACTAGTGAGAGCGCCGGAAGCTCACCTCTCCCCACCCCCAACAAAGGCTGGCACCGCATTTGCGACTCCCCCTGTGTTACAAATGTCTATGAACGGTGGTGAGCAATTAACATCAGGTGTCCAACCTTTTTTTTTATTGTAGCACGGCAAAATGACTGCACTATGCCTGACGGTAAGCACAGTGCAATCCAAAAATAATAGCGACCATCGACTGACACACTATCCATCGCCGGTCGCCACTGTCATGCTGGCCTGCAAAAAGCTGAATATGCACAGGCTGATCCCGAAATGCGACGCGCAGAAGCGAGTCACTGTTATGGGCTTTTTCGCCATATACATGGTGGTTGCAACCCAGTCGGGCTGTAAAACCCTACCACCCCGCTTTGGCCATTGCCTCGTTCGTTATTCAGCAGGGTGCACCACGTGCAAGTGAGGTTGGCTTGGGTGTCTCAAGTTTTATGACACCCCTTACACCCCAAACACTTGTTTCTGCACCTCCATTGCTGCAGTTCTAATATAGGGAGAAATGTGGACTGTATTGGTAGCGGTTTGCGAGGGCAAGAATATAAAGGACATACGCTCAATCGCAGGATTCAAAGGTATAGAAACGATTGAACTGGGAAAGAAAAAATATACAAACTTACTCGGCAGATGTGCGTTCAATAACTTGTATTAATGCTAGTGCGGTAGGGAAACTCTTATTTCACAGCACCGAATAATCATGGTATAGCGCCCGTATCCAGACCATGTGCGGGTCACAAAATATACGTGTTTTCACTCGCGGCGTGGCTTGCGTATTTGTTCGCGACACAAAGCGTTTTTGTATACAGCGCGGCGTACGATTTATTGAAGAATGCACGCGTGCCCTCAAGCGGTATATTAAGGAAAAGGATGCTTAGGCATGGGGGGAACAGGAGTTGCCCTCACGTATTGCAACAAAACTAACTGCCTTTAAAATAACTACCAGTAATGTAACGACTCATATTTTATTTACACTAAATTAGGCTATGAAATTTCGTTTTCATCGCGATCAGAGAGACACTCATTTTAAAATTCCATATAAAACTAATACCTCACATCGAGGAAGTGAAATGGTGCAAAGATACGATCATCAAATGTCTTCTTGTATTCATTCCAACGACACTTGAGAAATTCGTTGCTCTCCAATGAATATAACCTCTTGTAAGTGAACTCATGGATGCCCTTTTCAAACAGCGGCAACGTTCGATAGTTCTCGCCTATAGACTTGATAACATCTGGAGACCATTTATTTTATTTTAATACTAGTCTATGCCCGCGACTTCGTCCACGTGCAATAGTTACTATAGGTTAACGCAGCGGAAGCTCTCAAAAGAAAATGAGCAATTTTGAAATATTCTTCATTGGTGCTCCGCTCCTATTGGTCTTAGCATGATGGTATACAACCTATAGTCTTCTTCGATAAATGAGCTATATAACACTGAAAGAATTTTTAAAATCGGATTAATAGTTCCCGAGATTACCACGTTTAATCCACTAAACAAACAAATTGTATAATATTGGTATAGATTACTACTCTTCTCTCGTCCTGAACTCCAGTCGTCATTTGAATTACAATAACTTTTGATAGAGTGGACCGATTTTAATGAAACAAAAAATTAATTACTCCCGAGGATAAGCTTTATGATTTTCTTGGTGAGGTTTCATTGTAAACCCAGTACTTTAGTTTAAAATCGACAAAGTACATACACGGTAGATTTACACTCTCATTACATAATTGATTAACATTGTATCTCTATATTAAATACAAAATTAGGGACCAACCTTCACCAATTTTAATATTTTGCTTAGGTCTGGCAATATGCTTACATTCCACATACCGGTTAGACATATTAATTGCAATAAGTACTAATTAATATTAACAATCTTATTGATTTACAACTCCTAAAATATCCGTAAATTGTAATCATATATTTTTCATTGCTACTGTCACCAACGGTCGCTATAGCAAAGGTAATGACATTTTTTTACATTCAAACCTCTTTCGATAAATAATCTATCCTAATATTATAAAGAGGTATAGTTTGTGACATCGTAGGGGGTAATCTCAGGAACTACTGGTCCGATTTGAAAAAATCTTTCAGTGTTATATAGCTCATTTATCTAGGATCAATATTATCTAGGATATTATCTATTAATAGGATATTATCTATATTATCTAGGATTAATAGGAGCGGAGCACCAATGAAGAATATTTTAAAATCAGTTTTTTTTTCCTCTTGAGAGCTTCCGTTGTTTGTTAGGATTAGCCCAAAATAACTATTCCACGCCAAAGAAGTCGCGGGTAGAGGCTCACTATAGAATAAGTTATACGAACTCTTTTGATAAATTTGTTCTAAAAATTCTTAAGCATGTGAAAAAGAAAACTAAAATAAGTTGTGTATACATTGTAACAGATTATCTTGATGCATAAATTTCTTCTGTACGTGTGTATGTCACTGAAGTGCTCCTGAACGGAAGAAAGAAAGAAAGAAGAAAGAAATCTTTATTGTTGGAAAACATCGCATACAACAAGTTAGATAAAGTTACGCTGCGGTACAACTGGGTGGTATTGAAGCATTTGTTTTCAATGGGGGATCAAAGTAATATATGGACGTGTAGTCGGTGTTTTGGCAAAAATATTACACCCAAACCGTACTCATAATATCTATACAATAAATAATAATAAAATATGGATATTGAAAAATATAAATGTTACAAAATATTACAAAATGAGCCTGTACGAAAAAGCCCCTTACTAATAGGTCTTTATCTATGAAACTGCAGTTCTGCAGTACTGGCTATTTCAAATCAAAATAATTTTTGTTTGGCTAAGAATTCTAATTTCAAATTAATTTTATTTTTAAAACATGGCATTCTTTTTCCAAAAGTACTCATTTGTTTATTGATTAGTGTTACATTTTCATCGCATTTCAATCTTTTTTGTTATCATGGATATCTTAAAAATTCGAGTAATTATGGAATATGGGTACCGTCGTGGCAGCAACGCGGCACAAGCGGCACGCAACATCAACGACGTTTACGGAGCTAACACTACAAACCAACGCACCACCTGTTATTGGTTTGGTCGCTTCTGTTCTGGGAATTTCGACCTGCAAAATGAACCTTACGGTCGTCCGAAGACTTTGGTCGACAATGACGAATTAAAGGCGATTGTGGAAGCTGATGATACACAACTTACGGCTGAATTAGCAGCAGCTTTCGATGTTAGCGTCATAACAGTCTACAAGTCAACATACTAGTCCATTTGCGTCAAATTGGCAAGGTAAAAAAAGCTTGACAAATGGGTGCCCCACAAACTCAATGATCGCCAGCGCGAAGTACGCGTCGAGACGTGCCTTGCACTACTCAACAGACACACAAATGAAGGAATTTTGAACCGCATTGTTACCTGCGATGAAAAATGGATTCTGTTTGATAACCGCAAGCGCTCTGCAAGTTGGTTGCTTCCTGGTTCAGCACCTAAACAATGCCCTTAACGAAAACTTACCCTTAGAAAAGTGATGGTCACTGTTTGGTGGTCTAGCGCCGGTGTGATTCTCCACAGCTTCTTACCAAACGGGGTGAGCATTACTGCAGATGTGTACTATGAAGAACTGAACACAATGATGAAGAAGCTGGCACATCTCCAACCAGCATTAGTCAATCACTTGTTTCCGCTGCTCCTGCACGACAACGCGCGACCTCATACTGCACAGCAGACGGTCTCCAAGTTGCAAGAACTGGGGTTAGAAGTTCTCCGTCATCCGCCCTACTCACCAGACCTTGCGCCTACAGACTACTACTTTTTCCAAAATTTGGATAACTCCTTAGCGGGAAAAAAATTCAATACCCGAGAGGCAGTACAAAATGCCTTAGAAGAATTTGTTGCCTTCCGTCCAGCTGATTTCTTTAAGAAGAGCATCAATAAACTGCCACTGCGTTGGCAAAGATGCATTGATTGCATGGGTGATTACTTCGATTAATACAAATAAAAAATACATGAAAAAAATTCGTTTAAATTTTTTCATACAAAACGGCAATTTCATAGGTAAACCTAATATTTCGGCTGCACCTTGACCATCATAAGACGGCTGGAACGATTTTGATCGAAATTTTTTGTGACTGCTCAGCTGCATCCGAGTATGGTTTAGATTCGCAATTAGACCCGGTAGGTGACGCTGTGATTGGCTTTTAGGTTTTTTTTGACAAAGAATTTTTGAGACTTTGACAAAGAAACGTTTTAGATTTTTTTGTCATTTAAAGACTGCGTTCCGGTAGTAGGTCACAACGCTCACGCTCACGACCGCGCGTTTTCCCGTTCCACTAGCTCGCGAGCGTTGCGATCGTAAGAGCTAGTGGAACGTATTTGTTGGCGTTTTGAGCGTTCAGATAAATAATAAAAATGGCGATCTAGAAAAAATAAAACAAAAACTTTGAGAGGTTAAGTTACACTTTGTAAGTCTTAACAGTAAATTCATATAATTATGAAATTCATTTAAGTATATTAAAGAAACAATGTATAATTCATTTTTTTTATTTTAATTATCATAAAAACATACAAAATGACCTTATTGGTTAAATGAAAAATATTAAATTACCATGAAATCATTATAAATTAATTTTTAAATTGAATTTTAGAATTCACAACATATTTCAAAAGAAGTAAAATTACACATTTTGCAATTATGTAAACAAACAAGTGTGAAGTATCTACCATTAATCATAAATATAGTAAACCTACTACGATATATAAAGTAAAAGAAAGTATAAAGTAAAAACAAAAAAAAAATATTGTGTCGCGATGTCAGCTACCCAATCAGACTTAACCACAACATGAAAATTGTATACATATAACTACGACTATGTCAAGAAGTATTTCGCAGAAATATAAACTATTTCTTGTGACTTCGCCCAGAACGGGTCTTCGTTATATCATTATTAGCCGTATCTTGCTTATCAGGAATAGGTATATTTCTGAGTTGGACAAGCGAATACAGGCGGATCTTTGCCCCGTCTAACAGTTTAAGAAAGATTATACCGTCCTGGGACCAGCACCAATGCATACTGTGTGTCTGACGGGCTTCTTGAAAGACTTCGCGTCTCAAAGGTGTCAGGAATTCTCCGATGCTTAGACCGCTGCTTTTCAAAAAGTTTTTGGCGCGCCATACTTGTGATCTTAAATCGGTACTAATAAATTTTACTAGAATTGTTCTTGGCTGTTTCCCTTAGAACCAAGACGTAAACAAGACTTGATACTGGCGTCCGTAAAGTCCAAAATTTTTAGTTTGGTAACTATGATATCTGCCAGAACATTCTGCACCTTTTCATCGCCACTTTCTGGTACTCCTCGAAACAGTAAAAACTTTTTTCGGCTCCTATTATCCAGCTCATCTGTCAGCTGTGAATCTGAGTTTATCTTGAGGGCTTCAAGAGCCGATTGCATGCTGTCCTTAAATGATGAAAAACCAGCTGCCAGCTGAGCTATACTTATGGGATGTGCACTGTCAAGTCGAGCTTGGAATGAGGACATGCATTCATCGAACTTTCGTTATAAACCTTTGACAGGATCCTCCGAATCAGGTTTAGCCCTTCTGGTTGCCATCTTGTAAACTATAGTTAGTGTATTGTAAAGTGATGTAGTGAACCAGTGTATATGTGAAGCTTGGATTACTTACTCCAGATCTTTTACCACGTCACTTAACTTTAACTAATAGTAAGTCAAATCACTTTATATGTTGTTTAAATATTTAAAATAACATGAGAATTACAAGAGTTATAAAAATATGTGTTGATTGTTTGTGCACCTACCTACTTAATACTACAAAGCATAAATTCTGAGATGCCACAAAACACCATACAAAATTCTAACAAGGGGTCCACCATCTTAATAGAACATTGAAATAGAAAAGCTATAAATTACAAAAAATTGAGTCCTCACGGAACGCCTGGCAGATTTGAAACATCATTTTTATTTTTTGTATACGTTATATGCATTAAAGAACAGATTACAACAGGAATCAGCTATGGCATAATAAAAAGATAAAGCATTACAAATTTGTTCCATAAGATAATGACTGTTTATTAATTTTATTACATAAATATTCATTTTTATTAAATACAAAAATTCAGCTAGGCGCAGGTGCGGTGTGTTTGACGGTATTTATGTTAAGGGCGTTAGTTCTTCGGCGCGGCTACCAGATTAGGCCCACCTCGGCAGCGACTCAAGCCTAGGTCCGTTCCCCCGGTGACAGAGACACTCCAGCCGGAAGTAGTGGCGAGGGTCGTGAAAGAATTATTCCCCGACCCTCCCCCGCTACCGGCTCCACCCATGCCGCCGCCACTGGCGGAAGTTGAGGAGGTGTCTGACGGTCCTCCTCCAATTACGGAGGAGGAGATGGGGAGGGCTGTCGAACGCCTCCTGACCGGCGGAGAGCGCTCGGCCCAGATGGGGTTCCGGGTCGGGTGCTCAGGCTTGCGTTGGACCATCTTGGGGAGAGACTACGGGAGGAGCTGTTCGACTGGTGTTTAGCGTTTGGACGGTTCCCGAAGCTCTGGAAGCTTGGGCGGCTCTGACTGATGGCAAAGGAAGGCCGCGCTCCGGACTGTGCGTATGGGAATCGGCGCCTCGTCCTGCTGGACGACGTAGGGAAAGTGCTGGAAAGGGTCGTCTCTTCCCGAGTCGTCCAGGACTTGGAGGGAGCGGGGCCGAATTTATCGGACGCGCAGTTCGGATTCCGGACAGGGCGTTCAACTGTGGACGCCCTGTGCCTCCTCAAGTCGCTGTCCACGCAGGCGACCTCCCAGGGGGAAAGGGTGCTGGCATTGTCCTTGGAATATTGCCAACGCCTGCAACAGCCTGCCGCACGGGGTCATTCGGGAGGCGCTCCGTTATTTTGGAGTGCCCCCATATCTGCGGCGCCTGTTGGAGGCGTACCTCGAGGACAGGGACGGGTGGATGGTCCGGCGGGCGACGAAACGGGGGGTTACACAGGGGTTGGTTTTGGGGCTTTGGAACCGCTCCTGTGGAACATGGGCTACGACTGGGTGCTCCGCGGCGCACTCCCATATGGAGCGCGCCTAATCTGTTATGCGGATGACACCCTAGTCGTAGCCCAGGGGAGGGATTGGAAGGAGGTGGAGCGCTTGGCTACGATGGCCACAACCCTCGTGGTCAGGCGCATAAGGAGGCCCTCGAAAAGACCGAGGCCATACTTTTTCTTGGGCCTTGGCAGGGGCCACCACCTGGGGCCCACATTATAGTGGCGGGCGCCCGGATCAGGGTGGGGGCCCAAATGAAGTACTTGGGCCTCACCCTGGACGGGCGCTGGCGGTTCGAGCCTCACTTCGCGGCGCTCGGGCCACGAATTGCTAGGGCGGCGGCGGCACTCGGCCGGTTGCTCCCCAATATTGGGGGGCCGGGGGCTGGATGCCAGCGACTGTACATGGGAGTCGTGCGGGCGATGGCCGCTTACGGGGCACCGGTCTGGGCGGATGCCCTCTGGGCCACCAACGTGTGCGCGCTTCGCAATGCGCAGCGCACGGTGGCGCTGAGGGCGATCCGGACGTACCGGACGATGTCCTCGGCGGCGGCCTTCACGCTCGCCGGCTCCCTTCCTTGGAAGCTGGAGGCAGGACTTCTCGCCACCGTATACGAATTCACGGCGGCGAGGAGACGTAGTGGGGAGCCTCCGGCTCCCAGGGAGATAGAGAGTAGGAGGAAAGAGTTGCGGGAGGGGGCGATAGAGAGGTGGATACAGAACCTGGCGGACGCGCGCTTCGGAACGCACACTGTTAACGCCGTCTGCCCGGTCCTGCGGGAGTGGATTGGGAGGAGATGGGGCTCCCTGTCGTTCAGGCTGGTGCAGGTGCTGACCGGACACAGTTGTTTCGGGTGGTACCTGCACCGGATCGCTCGCAGGGAGCCGACCGCTGCCTGCCATGAGTGCGGCGCTGAGGAAGATACTGCGCAACACACTTTCTCTGAGTGTGCTGCGTGGGAGGTGGAGCTCCGCACTCTGGCGGTGATGGTAGGAGAGGATTTGTCGCTGCCGAGCGTGATCTCGTGCGAGGAAGTCATCTCGCAAAAGGAGGCGGCAGAGAGGGCCCGCGAGGCGGATCCCCTCAGTGGCCGTCTTCGCCGACGGAGGACCGGCAGGAGGAGGCGGCGCTTTGCCCAACTCCTCCTGCCAGCGTAGCCGGACCTGAAGGGATGTAGTCGGGGGGCTCATCCCCTCATTGCACAGGTCCGGCGGACGAGGGGAGGCAGCTGGTGTGTACCCAGCTGCCTCTATAGGTAGGAGTCCGGCGGCCACCTTGCGCCGGGTGGACCGTTGGGGCGGCTATCTAAGGGGAATAGCTTAGAACGATCCCTTGCCGCCCCAACACTACGGTCTGTCGGTACACCGTGGAAAAAAAAAGCTCGGGGCACGGACCGACGTGAGAGGCGCCGTGTGATTCAATATTTATATCACCAGTTCGTTTTTTCGTAAGTTTTTTTTTTCAGTATTGCGTTTCTCAAGATAATTAGGTCAAATATTAAGTACGTACCCTCTGAATAATGCGACCCTTTAACCATTCAGCCGGTATAATAATGTAATGCAATTAAATTTACGTTTATTTTAAAATTAATCGTTTTACACGTGGAATATATTTACAAATTATTAGCAATTTAAATCATCTGCTTCAAAGCTTTTCTGTCAAGTTTGTCTCCACCTCCACGTGGCAGCTTCTCCACGAACCTGACGCCTCCAGCTAATCGCATTCTATAAGTTACCTGCAGTACACAACAAGTATTATTAACATATAATTCATTCGCTAATATAAATCCGTTAACATTCCACCAAATTAGCCTCAATCTTCTGTAGGTAGGTAGGTGGTAGAGCCCCGCTGAAGCTATTTTTGGTTTCAGCATGAATGGGTCGGCTCCTCCGGGGTAGTACCACCCCTCTCACAGATAACCGACGTGAAATAACAGTGCTTGCATTGTTGTGTTTCGTTCGGTCAGTGAGAGAGCCGGAGGCCCACGTCCCTTCCTCTTTCCTTCTTTCCCTTTCCTTCCCCTCCCCCTTCTCCCATATACAGGCTGGCAACGCACTTGCGACGTCCCTGATGTCGCTAGTGTCTATGGACGGTGGTGATCACTTAAGATCACGTGACCCACCAGTTCGTTTGCCTCCTTTGATATAAAATAATAAAAAATAAATAAGAAAGGTTTTCTTTGGAGTCCTATATAGCAAAGTCTAACAATCTTCGCACTAGATAACAGTACATTGAAATTAAAAGTGGGACTGTATTTAAAGAATTAATTGTGTAAGTTAAACACATACAATGATATTATAATAAAAAGCTATAGATAAGTTACCTACATGATATGTTAACAAAACAAATAGCACGATAACGCACACATACGTAAAGTAATATCGTAACGTCAGCTGTCTTAAATAAAATGTGGAAGTAAGATGGCATATTCTCAATATCGGTTGTAAAAAAGAAATAGTTATATGTTGCTTAGATACGTGCGGATTGACATGGCAGCCGTTAAAAAGGAGCTAGCTAGCCAAGTTTCAACAAGGTGCTGTCGAAGCGGTTATGACGTTTCTATAGCTTTTTAGTTATAACGATCCTCTGCCCGCGACTTCGTTCGCGTGGAATACCCTTTATTTTTAACACACAGCGGAAGCTCTCAAGAGGAACAAAAAAACAATTTTAAAGCATTCTTCATTGGTGCTCCGCTCCTATTTGTCTTAGCGTGATGATATTAACCCTATAACCATTCTCGATAAATGAGCTATATTACATTGAAAGAGTTTTTCAAATTGGACTAGTAGTTCCTGAGATTATCCCCTACAACTTCACAAGCTTTACCTCTTTATAATATTAGTACCTATAGATTAAGAATTAAAATAGAATGTTAGGGCGATCTACAGGCAAAATTCTTACTTAATTAGAGTGGGTAACATCGGTTAGTGATCTGAATGTAGATCTGTTCAACACAGGCTTACAGAAACTGAAATGCCTTCTAAATTCGATTTTTTTTTAAGCTAGTTGCGGAAACTTGTAAATGCCGTACGATTATGTTTATATATGTAATGCATTTTTTTTTGTTAAGCTGTAAGTTTTCCTAAGTGTTTAAAATAAAATATCATTATGTACGTAGACTAACGGAGTACGTAGACGAGGTGTAAGGGGTGTCGAGTAACATCTTAAGACGATGAGACACCCAAGCCAACCTCACCTGCACGTGGGGCACCCTGCTGATCAACGAACGAGGCAATGGCGATAGCGGGGTGGTAGGGTTTTACAGCCCGACTGGGTCGCACCCACCATGCATATGGCGAAAAAGCCCGTCATAGTGACTTGCTTTTGCGCATCACGTTTCGTGGTCAGCCTGTGCATATCCAGTACCGGGTGACTTTCGTCATTATGGCCGGCATGACAGCGGCGACCAGCGATGGATGATCTGTCTCGCGGTGGTCGCCATTGTTCTTGGATTGTACTATGCTTACCATCAGGCATAGAGCAGTCACTTTGTCGTGCTTCAATAAAAAAAAAAAAAAAAAAAAAAACAAAAAAAAACTAATATTATTCTTTCCTCTTACAAGAGTAACAGCCCAAGTTTTTTTGGCAAACGAAGATGAAAAAAGGAAGATCACTGTTTAAATTCAAATACATAATTTGGAAATGTGGCCCCAAAATGGTAGGAGAATGGGGAGTATATTTTACCCGATCATGAAGGAAGTCTATGAGCTCTTCAGCAGTGACGGTTGCGTTCGGCTGTAGAACAACAAAGGCGAGCGGTGCCTGACCGTATTCATTATGAGGAACTCCCACAACTCCCACCTCTCTCACAGCCTCGTGCTGGAGTAATATCACTTCCAATTCTTCCGGTGCTACCTAGTAATATTAATCTTTATTATTAAAGGAATTCAAGGTAGTCATAAGAATTGCCTACAGATATAAAAACTCGAGACAATAAAATGTGTTCGCTTTTGAGTTTTTATAATAATTATGGTGTGAATGATAGTGTGGTTTGTCACATCTATTGGAACTCGGGGAAATAATGACATACATATTTATAATTATTCTATATATATATATATATATATATATAGTCTATTAATCAAGACACCTGTCAGCTGTGAAACATCGAAATTAATTTTGTATAAGTTATATGCATAAAAGAACAGATTACGATAGGAATCAGTTACGGCATAATCAAAAGATGAAGCTAAAAAAATTACAAATTAGTTCCATAAAATAATTACTTTTTATTTTTTTTATTACATACATAAATATTCATTTTTATTAAGTAATAAAAAAGTTCAACTAGGCGCAGGAGCAGTGTGTTTGGCGACATTTATCAAAGGGAGCTAGGTCGTCGGCGCGCGGTGTATCACTAGTAGAACAAGTGACCTACAAGATAGGGTTGCAAATGTCTTTGAGTATTTCGTTAATAGTGCAATGTTGTGCGTCGCCACGCCAACAATCAGGTTTACCCTTCGCCTATAGATGTTTCACATCAGAAACTCCCTGGTAAGTTCTACCAAGAGCTCCATCATCTTGCTCGTTTATTGAAATAGTACCTGAACGACCGAGTCTAGCTCGGTTATTTAAAAAACATTTTTAAATGAAAACAATAGAATATGTTAAGTTTGCTTCATAAAATTATCAATTTTTTTAACCAGATAAAAAAAAATAAGAAAAGATATTTTGCTGTCACTCGGATTTGAACTGGGATTACACGTATTTTCGAAGCAGTCGATTTCCATCTGAGCTATTTTTGTTTTGACAGCGCCGGCGAAATTTATCTTCACATTCTAGCCATATTTTTAGCTATATTGTCATATCGACTACCTTCTCGATAACGACAGTAATAATCTTCTAGAAGCTGTCAACAATAAAATAATTAAAAGACTCACAGCTATATCTTTGAATTTCATCAGCTCCTTGATCCTGTCCACAATAAAGATATTGCCCTCCTCGTCATAGTAGCCTAGATCACCGGATTTAAAGAATCCCTCTTCATCAATGTCTTTCGTCAGGTCGTAACCAATATATTCTGAATATGAAAGACAAACTGTTTTAGTTAGAAATGACAATAGCGTCAGACTGTATCGTGACCATCTCATATAAAAACAGAATAGCAATTATTTAAACCGGTGATATAGTTTCTCTATCAGATTACTCTACATATGTTAATAAACTGGGTGTCTAGCCAAGTTACTTATCTACAATCACTAAGGCAAATAGAAAACGAAAAAATGTATGGAGATGACATATCTGAACGCTGTATCACGTGATTATCATGGAACGCAAATAGAAAACGGAAAATGTATGGAGATGACATATCTGAACGCTATATCACATGATTATCAAACGAAAAAATTTATGGAGATGACATATCTGTACGCTATATCACGTGATTATCAAACGAAAAAATGTATGGAGATGACATATCTATCTGAACGCTATATCACGTGATTATCAAACGGAAAAATGTATGGAGATGACATATCTATCTGAACGTTATATCACGTGATTATCACGGAAAGCAAATAGAAAACGGAAAAATGT